>VDFB02019518.1:0-59797 GCA_007258455.2 Sequoia sempervirens
GGCTTGGAAGAGTTAAGGAAGATGGCACATGAGGCAGATAAATGGTTTATAGGAGTTCGTGCCGAGACAGAAAAGTTCATGGAAGACCTTGCTCATACTTACTAGCAAGCTTCCAGCATTATGGCACATATGGAGGCAGTTGATCAGGCCTGGGGTGATGCTTTTATTTATCAGAGCAAAGTTATTTAGCGTCTGGAGGCATTGATGCATACTCCTTTGCAGACGTTGATTGATGGGGGAGTTATTCAGGAAGGTGATAGGTACAATTTTGCTGGATGGTACTCTTCAGTAGTCACCGGACGTGGTTTCTTCGATGCAGCACAAGCGGATTCAACTAGGGTTTGGAAGGCTATGATGAACATCATTGATGGAGTCCAGAATACTTTGGAGGCAATCTTTGCTAGACGGCTGAATCCCGATGAGGTGACTATTGATAATTTGAGGGGTAGGCTGGCACCTTTCTTCTGAGAGGTGAAGACCTTTGTGCAGGATGACTTTGAGAACATTTCTACTTTCTCCAGCCTGATTCAGAATACACAGGATGCCCTAGTTGCTTGGAGAAAATCTTGCACAAGGCACATACAGTTAGTCACAGTACTGAAGTTTCAACTTGATTGTATTCCACCGATTTCAGTCCAGGAGGTTCAGGCTGTGCTTGCCAGGTTCATTGAGTTTGCAGCCAGAGAGAAGGAGAACGGGGATGCACTACTGGATGATGACCTTCTAGAGGATTGATTGTGGGCATTAATTGCCTTTACTATTTTGGGAGCGAGTGGCAGTTTTTAGGGTTAGGGCTGAGGTGGCTCAATCTAAGCCATTCTTTTGATTGTAATTTGAGCCGTTCGTTGGACTTGGCTATTTATAAAAGGGGGAGTCCCCCTCATTTGTAATTCATTAAGTAGACAGTAGAGACTAGATCAGAGAGTAGACATTTTGTTAGAGCAAAGAGATAGTTTGATAGCTTAGCATAGTTTGGAGGAGAAGGAAAGTTTTCCTTTGAAAACTTTTGTAGGAGATTGTTGTGTAAAACTTTCATAATAGAAGATCTTTTCATTGATGGTGAAATTCGTCTTTGTTATGGATAGCTAGCAAGGTTTCTTCATCCCTTCTATTCCAAGTAGCGTAAAGTAGTTTAAAGTAGCATTTTCATTTCATGCAAGTTGATATTAGTTGTGGATTTGTGGCGTCGATCGAGGCAACTTCGTTTTAGTCCATACCACTAGCAACTTGCTGACGGAAAGTTTGCCTTGCGTGGTCAACTGGAGAATTTTATAAGCCTAACTTCAATTGCAATTCATATCTTGGTATGCGTCGTCTTGACGGTGTCTTGGTGTCAAATTGTAGCTTGAAAATTTCTTGCTATCCCCTTGAAGATTGCACCAAGTTTGTGTAAGCTGTCCAGCGTGAGGTGGAGCAGAGTTCAGTTGAAGCTGTTGAGATTGATCCCACATCCCGCCTTAGAATAGAATCTAGAACCTTCTTACCCTTACACTCATTCAATTATGTTCATTTCTGGTTAGTTTAGGAAAACGTACCGTATTGCTAAATCATCCGCATTGCATAAATTCCCTTCCAATCATCCATCTGTTGTTAGTTGCAAAACCTTAAGAACAATTGTGTAAGTCCCCTCGTAAAAACAACGTATCACAACGAACCTACTGAGAGTATTCCAAAGCATTTCAAAACCTTGGAGTTGAACGTGCGATCTTTCTAGCAATCTTAGTGCATGGAATACTTTGATCAAGAGAGAATGGAGTAGCCTTTGGATTACTTTGTTTTGCTGATTGGTGTGGTCACAAAAATCACATCAACACCTCCCTAGCTGAGAGGGAGTGTTGATGTTTATATTACAGCTTCAGTCGTATTCTTCCAGCCTATCGATTGTTCCTTGCTTGATAAATTAAATAATAGCAAATGGGGCTATTTAATTTATAAACATCTAAAGGCACAATTTTATTAGTGAAGAGTTACCTGTTTTGAGGCCGACCTCTCTCTCTCCTCTAGGCGCGATTATTTATGAAGAAGACTTCACTTCATTGGTGGCCGACTTCTTAACTAGTAAATATTATATTACTTGTGAAGGCCGACTTGGAGATAGTGAAGATGTGCATCCTCTTTCAAGCATGTATATATATCCATTCTTTCCTCCTTGTTTGATCATCCATTCTACATTGTTCTATCTCTAGTCTAAAGGTGCGAATAAGAGGAAAGAAAAGAGCAGATCAGTCGATCTGTTATCTAAGTCTCAGATCATTCATTAGCTTTCATTCCATACATGTCAAGTTTGAATTCTTCAAGTGCGAGTCTGTGAAAAGAGCAGATTGTGATCTGTGTAGAAGGCAGAGAATATTATTGGCAGTCTGTATTACTCAGTTCTGTACTTGCATCAGACTGTGATGATGTGTATTGGCCTTCTTATCGGCCTATTGTAAAGGAGACATTGTTATTGTGACTCAATAATATAAGAGATATTATTGGCTGGGTTTTTCTCCCTCAAGAGGAGGGTTTTCCCAGGGTAGCTGCTGTGTCTTGTGTGAATTTTAAATTAATTTCTGTGCATTGCAAATCTGATCATTAAATTTAACAACTTCCACTAGCCATGTCATGTGTCAAAGTTGCCTCATCGAAAGGATTTTTTGACAAGTTGTGAGATAATAATGTCGAAGTCAGCACACTTGAGAGTTAGATCTCAATTCCTTGTCACCCTATCATTGTAATCAAATATCTTATATGACAAGATCCCGATAACTAATGGAGTTCTGGGAGTGGAGACCCCAATGTGGTTGAGGGGCAGCTTCTAAACCACACAAATTAAGGCCTTTGAAACCACACAAGCTTGTATGACGCACACCATTTTTATAATTTTATCATTGAAGAGTGAAATTAGGTATTTGGCACTTTTTTGTTTATAAAAATGCTATAAAAAATGATTTTTTTTTGTTATGTTTAAAATGTCTTAAGAGTTTTTGTTCTCACTTACCTTCTGAGCTCCTAGGTTTCATTTTAGCCAAGTACTTTTCTATTGTAGTATGATGTAAAGTCCCATTGACCACCTCTGTTAGCTCATTGGCATTAATACAGTTTCATTCATTCTTCCTTGGCTAGCTGGAGTTGGACTTTGAGTCTCCTTCTTCAGGGGCACTTTTTACTTTTTGGGATTCCTTTTGTCATGAAAAGCATGCCAAGTATTGCTTGACTGTAATGGCAAGTAACTGAAACTTATGACAGTGGATTTGTTTTATATTAAAATTATTGAACTCTAATTAACTAGTGTCCAAGTGTGAAAGATATGGTTGTAAAAGTTAATTTTCGCTATTAGTGTGAGAGTAGACTGCCAAACAAATTATAGTTTGAAACCATGGGGATTATCCAGTGACTTGAATTTACTCTCAGAAGTGGGCGTCTGTTTGCCTTTTCAAGCACTGCCTATTTGTATGTAGACATGTCACCATTAAAGAGTAAAGAATCTCAGTTCATCTGGTCTCTTCTTTTAGAGTTAGTTTTTTGTAAACTCAGTCATATGTTTGACTGGATGCAGGTTTTCCCATTGCTTATACAACAATTTTCCTTTGAGGAGCAGGCTGCACTAGTGTGGCAGTTCATGTGCAGCATCCCTGTGAACCTGATGGAAGAGTTTCTTCCATGGCTTACCTCCTCTCTTTCGTCTGAGGAACGACAGGACATGATTAAGTGTATGAGAAAAATTGTTCCGGAAGAAAAGCTTCTTCAACAGGTAACCATGATAAATATACATATTGTAACTGCCTTGCCAATCATTACTCTTAGGTTGTCTATTCAAAGTCATTTTTTTGACATGCCTCTCTTTTATTGACAAAGGTTGTGTTCACCTGGCTGAAAGAAAAGAGCTTGCTGGTTGATGTAGAAGAGGTATCTAGAGATGGGAGTAAAACAATGACATATATTTCAGATGGATTGTTGTCTTCTGAAGTTACCACAACAGAAAATCAAATTGATGAATGTTCCAGTGTAAGGGAATGCTGTAAGATTAAATGCAAAATGTCACATTCAGTTACAAATAATCATGTGGATAAGAATGCTGATGGGCTGGGTGAATATCCAATTGATGAGATATTACATTGGCATAATGCTATCAGAAAGGAACTAAAAGAACTTGCAGAGGAAGCACACAGAATACAGCTTTCAGGAGACTTTTCAAATTTATCCTCTTTTAATGGGCGTTTAGAGTTACTTGCAGAAATTTGCATCTTTCATAGGTATACTGTTAGTGCCTTGGTATTTTGCATAGAGAGATTATCCTTTATTTGAAGACAGAAAACTTGTACTGGATATTAGAAAAGCCATCTTTAATACATTTTGACAATTCCTTTTGTTCTTTGTATCCTTTTAAGTTTTAGCTTTATCAATGAGGGTGGCCTCTTTTTTTCAGTGTTGCAGAGGACAAGATTATATTTCCAGCTGTTGATCAGAAGGTTAAAAGGGGCATGTCTTTTGTGTACGAGCATGCCAGAGAAGAAAGTCAATTTGATGATTTGCGTCAACTTATAGAAAGTATTCAAAATGCTGGAGCCAGCTCAAGTACATCAGAATTTCACGAGAAGCTTTGTGCATGTGCTGACCAAATATTAAAAACCATTGAGCAGCATTTTCTTAGTGAAGAGCATGAGGTGTGTTTTATTTTCTTTGCATCTTGTAAGAACTGTATAGTTTCTTTTATTCTGGATCTGTCAATTGCTGGCTAGAGTTATGAGATTTAATTATTATTGTCATCTTGTTTAGGTTATTCCTCTTGCACGTGAGCACTGTAGTGTGAAAGAGCAACGTGTTCTTTTATATCAAAGTTTACGAGTAATGCCTCTGAAATTGTTAGAACGTGTCCTACCATGGATTGTGGGAATGTTACAGGAAGAGGAGGCAAAAAATATGCTTCAGAATATACGTCTAGCAGGTTTGTTATTGGAAGTTACCTCACATATTTTTCCATATCATAAATAAGATTTCCTGGGCACGGTGTGGAATCAATTGATTTTGGAAAGTACGATCAGAAGCCCCAGAATTTCATTCCTTATATGGAAGGCTTAGGGTGTAATGGCAATTTTGTGTAATATAGTGGATTGAATTTTTTTAATATCATTTGACTATTGTTACTTAGTGCTAAACTATCATATGCTTAATCAGCAATTAAAATATGAGTGCAGAATTCCATTTCTTACATGGAAGAAGTGTGTAATGGGAATTTTGTCTAATATTGTGGATGGAATGTTAAGTCTTCTGTTAGTACCATTGACTATCAGTAATATACTAATTAGTGCCATGCTAAATGATCAGGCATTAATCAACAGGAAACTAGATATAAATATATGAATTTCGTCAGATGATGAGATTTTCTGTCTCTGTGTAACAATGGACACATTAATTTGGTCCAGAGTTGAATCTAATGACAAATCTGTTTGACATGTTCTATATTAATTTATTAACAAATATCAGTTTATTGATGTATCGGAAGGGTGTTGCTTTTGTTTTATGATGCAGCTCCTGCTTCTGATAAGGCTCTAGTCACATTGTTGTCTGGTTGGGCATGTAAAGGGCGCCCACAAAATATGTCTAGATCAGGGAGATTTCAGTGTATTTCTTCAAATTGTTCAAATGATTGCCATGTTAAAAGGATTAGTGAAATGGGTTTAGGCACAAACGAAAACTGTGGTATTTGTTGCACTGTGTCAGATAATAGAGGTGATTATTCCACAGAGATTCCTGAAAGGCCACTCAAACGGCCTCATTATGGAAGAACAGAGAGAGAGGATGATATTTCTGATCAAAGCACCTTGGAAGATGCTACATGTATATCAGTAACCTCACATGCAAGGCAGCCTTGCTGTGTTCCTGGGCTGGGAGTAACTAGTAACAACCTAGGAGTAGGAACAATTTCTACTGGAAGGAACTTACGGGCCCTTTCCTTTTCTCAGGTTACTCCCTCCCTAAGTTCTAGTTTGTTTGGTTTTGGGACTGATATTGGCTCATATGACATAGGTCAAGCGCCCAAACCGATTGATCATATATTTCAGTTTCACAAGGCTATTCGAAAAGATCTTGAATATTTGGATGTTGAGTCAGCAAGGCTTACAGATTGTGATGAGACATTTCTTCGACACTTCAGTGGACGTTTTCGTCTGCTGTGGGGACTTTATCGTGCTCATAGCAATGCAGAAGATGAGATTGTCTTTCCAGCCTTAGAGGCCAAAGAGGCTCTTCACAATGTTAGCCATTCGTATACTATTGACCACAAGCAAGAGGAGCAACTTTTCGATGATATTTCCTGTGTCCTTTCAGAGCTCTCACAGCTGCATGAAGGTTTGACTGGAAATGACAATCTTTCAAATGTAGGTGGGAAAGAGACTTGTTTGCATGGCTGTCAATCTGGGGATTGTATACGGAAGCATCAGGATCTGGCTGCAAAACTTCAACGCATGTGCAAATCAATACGAGTTGCATTAGATCAGCATGTGTTCCGGGAAGAGCTGGAATTATGGCCATTGTTTGACAGTCATTTTACTGTAGAAGAACAGGACAAGATTGTAGGACGCATAATAGGGACCACTGGTGCAGAAGTGCTGCAGTCAATGCTGCCATGGGTGACAAGTGTTCTTACCCAAGAAGAGCAGAACACAATGATGGATACATGGCGGCAGGCAACTAAAAATACAATGTTTGATGAATGGCTTAGTGCATGGTGGAAAGAACCACCATCTTCTCAGGAAAAGCTTTCCTTAGAGGAACAACCTCAACCATCTTCAGGTATGTCTGATTCATTGTGTTATGCTGTTGGTAACTTCTCTAGAGTATCACATCTGATCTAACTTTTAAACACTAAATAAAACAGAAATAATTCTGAGAGGAAATTCATCATTTTAAAAATTTGCTATATTTCAAGTTCATTATGCTTATTCAATTTATAAAACTTATAAATGTGAAGCTTGAAGGTATAATATTGTTCCTTCTCCTTATTAATGCATTGTGTGGGTACAGGGCAAAGTATAAATGAATGTTTTGAGCAAGGAACCGAGAAGTTCAAACCTGGGTGGAAGGACATTTTTAGAATGAATCAGAATGAGCTTGAATCTGCAATAAGGAAGGTGTCAAGTGATGCATCCTTGGATCCACGCCAAAAAGCATATCTTATTCAGAACCTCATGACCAGGTTGGTTTTGCTTATTTCCCTCCCTGCGATTTCTTGGTCTTTAATTTGTATGATGTATCTAATGTATGTGGTTTCATTTTACATGGATGTATTTAGTCGGTGGATAGCTGCCCAGCAGAAGTTGCCCCAGTCAAGAGCAGATCACTCTGGAGATGAAGATATCCTTGGGCGCTGCCCATCATATCGAGATCCAGAACAGAAAGTTTTTGGATGTGAGCATTACAAACGGAACTGCAAGTTGCGGGCTGCTTGTTGTCACCAACTTTTTACATGTAGGTTCTGTCATGACAAAGTCAGTGACCATTCAATGGACAGGTTAGTATTTCAGTGGCTTGTATTCGAATGTTATGGCTTGTTTTGTATATATGTTTGTTTCTTGTTTTGTTTAGCCTCGTTTCTCATAGATTTTTTTTTTGCAGGCGAGCAACAACAGAGATGATGTGCATGAAATGCCTACAAATCCAACCGGTTGCATCAAGTTGTATAACACCTACATGTGAAGGATTCTCTATGGCAAAGTATTTCTGCAACATTTGCAAGTTTTTTGATGATGAAAGGTGATGCCTATTTTCTGTCTTCCTAAGACCTTTGTTCTGATCATAACTGTCTTTTATGGTGAAATTGGAGAATGTGGCTTTGACATAATATGGCATTTGTAAAGTTGTAACTTTTTCTTTGTTGTCTAGGAGCTTTCCCTTTGTTTTTAAGCATATTGCAGTGCAGTTTGTGTGCATCATTTATCTTTTCTATGTTAGACCTTATGCTTTTGATTTTTAGATTGGAAGGATGGTAATGTTGCTATCTATAATATTTGCATGCACATGGTTTTTTTTGTTGAAATGCGTAAGGCAATAGCTATGTAGATGAAAAAAATGAAAGAATCAATGTTGGATATAGGGAGGCTATAGGTATTAGTATCTAACATGGAAGCTAGAAAGTTCCAAAGTATTCCAAAGATAGTCATTTTTGTATTGGACAATTCAACTTATATTAGTAAACTAGTTAATAATACGACAGCATCCACCTTTGATACATTCAAAAACAGAGGAAGGGAAAATATCATCAGCAAAAAAGATATAAGAGCCATAGATACAAACTTATTAACTGCAATTACTGAAATATAAATTTAATCAGCATCTTTTAGTTCTGCTGCCTTGTACATTATATAACCTTTAGTCATGACATTTTAACAGAAGGCGAGGAAGATTACAGGTATTTGCATAGTTACAAGACTCGGACTCACCTCGACTCGGCAAAGACTCGGCAAAGACTCGGCAAATAGAAAAACCCAAGAAATTCAGAGATTTTTAAGGATTTAAAGCTTGTTTCATGCACCCTTTAGTAAATAAACCTTAAATACACAATAACATCATGAAATAGAAACTACTATGATCCTATACACAAACATCTATCGATCACATAAGTATAAACGCAAATTTTAGCTGAAGGAAATAAGTAATTACTTAATACTTAATAGTTAATAACAATAACAGTAGTAAGAGTTTAAAGTTTAAAGTTAAACAGTTAGAACTTAGATATATAAATGTTGTGAAATGTATACAATACTCATGGAATATGAAATCCATGGCATCAAAAGTTCCAAACATATAATAAAAGTAAAACAAAAGCTATAAGTCTATGGCTCAGAGGAGCCTGCATCACTAAGGCTCTAAACTTTAGTCCTCTTGCGTAGACGTCTAAGATAGGTCCTGGATGATGTTGCAGCCATCATCTCTGCCTGTGTCTCAGTGTCAGACTCAGAGGCACCCAAACCAGCATCCAAGGTGTCTCCTCGTGCTCTATCCTCCTCCTCTGCCATGGCTATTGCCTCTGCCTCTCGATCTGCCTGGTCGACCCAATCAAGGTCCTCATCGGTAAAAACAGGATCCTCGACCTCAGTGATCCAATCTGACTGTGGATCAACCTCCTCCAACGTGATGGGTGACAAGTCAGTGCCCAATATCTGTCTATGGCGAAGGCGCAGGTTGTAATGAACATAAACAAGATCATTCAACCTCTGCACTGACAACCTATTGCGCTTCTTGGAGTGTATGTGCTCAAACATACTCCAATTGCGCTCACAACCCGAGGCACTGCATGGTTGGCTCAACACTCGAATCGCAATCCTCTGAAGATTTGGTACTTTAGCACCAAATCTCTCCCACCATGCATCTGAGATGAGAAAAAGAAAAAAAATAAATCTCATTGTGAAATGTGAATATTTAATTATAATATGAACATTGAATATAAAAGATTGAAAAGTGGTAATTTTTAAACTACTATTATGCCCTTAATAAATTTTTACCTGGCTGCAATGTCGATCGAGTATCTTTGCATATATCTCTTGCAAAGAGATCTCCTTGTGCAAGTCTGAAAATCTCTATCTCGGCAACAATTTGGGCTCCAACATGAGAATCAGACATCCGCTCAATGACTGTGTAGAGCCCACTCAAAACCTCCTCATCTGCCTTGAATTCTTTGCGAAATTGGAATGCCGGATTGAGAAAATATGCTGCTGCGTGTAGGGGCTTGTGAAGCTGGAGGTGCCATCGTCTATCGATGATCTCCCAAATGGGGCGATACTTACTATCAATTCCCCCATAAATGGATCTAATGGCCTCTTTGGCCCTATCCATGCCCTCGTATATGTAGCCCATTGCGGGCTTTTCCCCATCAGCAACTCGTAATAGAACCACTAAGGGCTCTGTGACCTGCAATTATTATGAAACATTGACATAAGTAAGAGTTAACAAAAAAAAGCAAATAAAATAAAAACAAGAATGAAAATAATAAAATATAATGTAGAATTACTAAACTAATTACTTATTAGTTATTAACTTATTACATTTACCTTGACAATCTCCTTAGTAGGCACCCAAAAGCCCTGCTCATCAAAAATCCAACCTGACGCACTTATCCCTGCATTTGTCTTAGAATATGTTGAGGAAGCCCACTCCTCACTAACAAACATCCGCCTCAAAGCTCCCTTTGACTGCAGTAAGGATTGTAGAGTGATGAAGTTGGTAGCAAAGCGTGTTATCCCAGGGCGAGCCAACTCCTTTTGCCCCGTGTATTGCCTCATAAGGTTGAGGACCCATGTGTGATTATATATGTACTTACAAATATTCCTTGCGGTCTCTACACATGCTTTGATCCAGTCAAGCTTGCCAAGATCCTCCAATATGAGGTCAAGGCAATGAGCGGCACAAGGTGTCCAAAATAATGATGGGTGCCTATCCATCAATAGTCTACCTGCAGCAACATAATTTGCTGCATTATCCGTCACTATTTGCACCACATTCTCCTCCCCTACCTCAGCCAAGACACCCTCCAAAGCCTCACAAAGGAATTCAGCATTTTTGGAGTTGCCGGATGCATCAATAGATTTAATGAACACGGTACCACCTGAAAAAGAAACAAAATAAATGATTCAATTAAATATAAATTTAAAATCTTGATTGTTAATCACTAAAGCAATGCATTTTAGGAAGTAAAATATTTACCCGAGGAAGAAACAAGAAAGTTGAGCAATG
Source organism: Sequoia sempervirens (assembly GCA_007258455.2). Taxonomy (NCBI): domain Eukaryota; kingdom Viridiplantae; phylum Streptophyta; class Pinopsida; order Cupressales; family Cupressaceae; genus Sequoia; species Sequoia sempervirens. Next base: position 10,711 of record VDFB02019518.1, read on the forward strand.
TCCTATTTCTTCTATCGGTCCAACCATCAGTCATGATGGTGCAACCCTTCGTCCTCCAAATTTCTCGCTGCTCCTCTATTCTGACTTTCACATCAGCCACTTTTTGGGACAAAATGGGGCCTTTTATCTCTTCATCATTAGGGGCTTTGAACCCCGCCCCACAAACAGTAACTGCATCAATCATATTTTGCCAATATGGAGACCTAACACAAATAAATTAAATTTAGTAATTACTAATTAGTATTGAAAAATGTATAATTTCAATTTGAATTCAACATAGCTCTAAAAATAAAATTCAAGAGATAAAGAATCAACTATCAAGCAACAAGCTATATATTTTAAAACAAAACAAAAGAAGAATTACCTGGCTGCATGAAATGGAATGTCGCAATAAAACCAGAAGTCTCCAATTGCGGCTTTGGCTGCATCATGTTTATCTTTGGCTGCATCATGTTTATCCTTGTTCCAACCCATGCTCTCAAGAGACGGTTGGGAACCCGGAGTAGTGCGTGGCAAAATATATGAATCCAGCCTAGATCCACGAACTCTGGGCCCAATGCTAAGTTTGCTAACGCTACCACTGCCACTGCCACTGCCACTACCACTACCAACAACTGAAGGTGAAGACCCTGGAGGAATTTTAGGCATGGAAGAACTCGAATCTCCAACTCCACGCATGGCTGCCATCTCATCTTTTTGCTTCTTTTTTAACTCTTTTTGTTGCTCAAAGGTTTCCAATTGCACTTGCACTTCACGCATTACCTCAATAGGGACCTTTGTGCAAGGATTAGCATCTCGGCACGGTATACATGCAAGGTGGTATTTCAATCTATTAATGCCACCCCCAAGAAAAAGAGTTTCGCAATGAAAACATTGTATTTCTCCTTTTTTTTGCCCAGGGGTAATAATGGCATGTTTCCAACAAGGATCTCTTTTACCTTGAGACATGGTGAAATTGAATATGATGGAGACAATTTATAGATATATATTATGTCAGAATTCGCCAATTTTTGCCTTGAAATTCGGAATTCGGCGAATTTTTAAAAAACCAATGAAATTCGTCAAAATTCGTTGAAATTCGTTAAAATTCGTAAAGCGTTGAATTTATTAAAAAAAAAATCTTAAAAAGCATTTTCGTTTAGGGTTTCAGTTGAATATTTTTATAAATACGTAGCCCGACTAGGCAATATCGCGTCCATTTCCGGCGAAGTTTCTCAGTCTAAAAAACGCGATCTGGAACAGGAAGGTTTTCGCACGAGTTTCGAAGCTCTACAAGGTCGACTGAAAGGCGCTTTTTTGCAAATCGTGTTCTTTGAAGCTCGTTTCTTCTATTTTCTGCAAATCGCGTCCTCCAGTTTGAAGCTCGTTTCTTCTATTTTCTGCAAATCGCGTCCTCTAGTTTGAAGCCGCCGCCTCCAGTTTGCAAGTCGGGTTTCAAATCTTTTGAAGTCTTCTTCTGCAACTGCAATTTGCAAGTCGCCTTTACATCTCAAAGGTAGGCGATTTTTATTTTTTTTGTTTCAGATCTCCATGATTTATTTTTTGACGAAAAATTTAGGGTTTCGTAGATTTTCATAATTTTATTTAATATTGTATTATTTATTTATGTTTGCTTTCTTAATTTTTATTTTATTAAAATTAGATTTAATATTAGGGTTTGATTATTTTATTAATATTAATTATTAGATATAATATTTATATAGTTTTTATTATTTTATTAATATTAGATTTAATTCTGTGTTTATTCAGTTAGATTTAAATTAATTTTTTTAATATTGTATATATTTTATATATATTAACTTATTAAGTATTTAATATTTAATAAAATGTGGAATATTAAATATTTTATTATTTTATTTGTATTAAATTTATATTTAATATATGGAAATTTAACATTATCTCAATTTTAGTATTCAGTTTTTAAAAATTACAATAAAAAGTTAATATATATTTATTTTATGTTGTTAGTTTTAATAATTAAAATTAAAATAAAAAATTACTATATTCTTTACAAAATTACAAGTGTACATGACAATTTTTTTTCATTATTTGTCTGCTCACCTACATGCTGCAGCTGTATGCAGTCATAGAATTTTATGTACGCAGTCATAGTTGTATGATGAATATTGTCTGGCATTTGCATTTATACGATTACATCATTTTCATTTGTATTATAAAACTAAAATTCATATTTTGTCTTTTAAACATATAGATTGTTACTTTATGGCTCCCAAGAAATCAACTGCCGAGGCATGGAAATATGTCACTCGCAATGGTACAAGTCTCACATGCAACAAGTGTCACAAACCTTTTACTGGAGGTTTGACAAGGGCAATGGACCATTTACTTGGTATTTCAGGGGGTGCAGGAGGAGGTGTTGAAGCATGTCCAAACGTTACCCCAGAAATGAGAGCTGCTTTAGAGAAAGAACAGTCCTCTTCAATTGTAGGAAAGATGAAGAATGCACAAAAAAAGCAGAGAATAGAAGAGGAAATGGCTCAGTCTAGACACACAACATCTATCATGTCTTCCTCTTCCACCTTACCTAGGCATGTGGGTAAATCAAAAGAGAGTGGAACCTTGAACAGTTTTTGGAAACCAGTAGAGAAACAACAGGTGGATGATGCCTTAGCTGATTTGTTTTACTCAAGTGCAATTCCATTCAATGTTGCAAGGAATCCGCATTTTCGTAATGCAATTCAAAAAGTTGCAGAGTTTGGCAAAGGGTACACACCCCCAACTTCAGAGGCTTTTAGGACAACTCTTTTGCAGAGGTCAAAAGATAGAGTGACTGAGAAATTAGTTGATGTCAAAGCCTCTTGGAATGAAACAGGTTGCACTATATTGAGTGATGGATGGTCAGATATATGTCAAAGGCCATTGATTAATGTTTTGGTGTCTTCTCCTGATGGTGTTGTGTTTTGAAAGTGATTGACACCATGAACCGCAAAAAAACTTCTGAGTATATTTTCCAAATATTAGAGGAAGCCATTCTTGAAGTAGGGGTGGAAAATGTGGTTCAAGTTGTAACTGATAGTGCAGCAAATTGTGTGGGAGCTGGGAAACTGATTACAGAGAAGTACCCAAGAATATATTGGAGCCCATGTGCAACACATTGTCTCGATTTGCTGCTTCATGACTTGGCTAAATTCCCATGGGTACATGAAGCTATTCATAGAGGGAGAGCAATTGCAAATTTCATACGGAATCATCGTCTCACATTGAGTCTTTATAGGCAGCATGCATCCAAGGAGTTGTTGAGGCCTTGTGAAACAAGATTTGCATCATTTTATATCACTTTGAAAAGAGTGGTTGAAGAAAAAGCAGCTTTGAGGGCTGTTATTTGTTCCAATCAGTGGGAAAATTCTGTGCTTTCAAAAGGTCCTAAGGGGAAGAACATAGAGCAAATTATTCTAAATAGCAATTTTTGGGAAAGTGCAGCAAAAGTTTTGATTATATGTGAACCAATTGTTGACGTGCTTCGTATGGTTGATGGTGACACTCCTTGCCTTGGCATGCTTTATGAAAGCATGGACCGTTGTAAGGAATCTATTCAAAAAGCACTAAACAATGTAGAAGCAGAATACATGGAGATATGGGAGACAGTTGATTGTAGATGGAAAATGATGCACACACCTTTACATGCAGCAGCTTGTTTTTTAGAGCCTAAGTTGTTTTCTATTAATAGAAAAGGTGATTCTGAAATTATGGGAGGGCTTTTTGAAGCCATTCAAAAGCATGCATCAAATGCAACAATTTCAGCACTAATCAGAGATCAATGTTGGGAATACAAGAAAGGAGAAGGGATGTTTGGAATGGCAGCAGCCAAATATGACTTGGCACGTATACCTGGATATAGATGGTGGTTGGACTATGGAGGACAAACTCCTGAGCTACAAGAGTTTGCTGTTCGCATTTTGAGTCAGGGAGCAAGTTCATCGGCTTGTGAGAGGAACTGGAGTTGCTTTGAACACATCCATTCCAAAAAAAGGAATAAATTGTTGTCTGGAAAGTTGGGAGATCTTGTCTATGTTCGCAGCAATTTAAAATTATTCATGAACAAAGCAGCAAAGAACTCTTCCTCACAAGAAATTTTTGAAGACATAGCAATGCAAGTTGCAGATGACCCTGACTTTCTAGATGATGAATTGAGCAGTGATACAGATGATGATGATTTAGCATCGCAGCCAAGTGCTCTTGATGACTTGGAGCTTTTTTGAAGTTCTAAAGTCTTGGTTGTTATTGTACCTTTTTGACAAAAGAACATATTCGCAAACGTGATTTCACATGTTTCTTATGGTTTATATTTTATAAATGTGTCATCTTTTTGTAATGATTTCAAATCTATTTATCAATGTTAAACTATTTAAACAATTTTATGGATATATTACTTATATTTATTAAAAAAAAAAAAAATTTACATAAGGCGAATTTGATCCGAATTTTATACTTTTCAAATTTTTCCTCGCCGAATTTCATCCGAATTTCATTGTTGCCGAATTCGAATTCGAATTCGAATCTTGTGACATAGGATATATATTATAAACAATGCTGCAATAACACATAAATTTTAAAAAATTAGCATTCAAAGTATAATTTATAATAAAACTAAAAAACCTAGGGTTTGCAAGTTTGCAACTATAAAACTATTTTTTTTTTTGCAAGAATGCCTAGGGTTTGTTCAACAAAAAACTTAAAGTCTTAAACACACACACCTAGGGTTTGTATTTATTTGTAACTTGTTCTTTGTTCACTAAAACAAAATAGAAAAAACAAAGAAGAAAAAAAGAATAGAAAATGAAGTTTTGGTTAAAAAAAACAAAAAAACCTTCAAAACTCAAACATACCTCTTCAATCTTCTTTGAAATCAATGGAAATCTCTTTCCAATCCCTTGTAGACTCCTCTAGATGCAGCAAAATCACCTACGAACCTGCACAAATGCGATTCAATAAGCATTTGGTGCTCAATCTCTTTGCTGATTTTCCTTCAATGCAAATGTGTTTTGGCTCTCTTCTCTCTTTTTTCTCTCTTACTTGCTTGAAAATGAAATGAAGTGCCTTTTGGAGGAATAGAGGCAAGTATAAAAACAAAAAGAAAAAAAAATGAAACTTTAAAATGTGTTTTTTTTGACATACACACCCACAAAGTGACGGCCGAGTCTTTGGCTCGGGACTCGGCGAGTCTAGTCTCGAGTCTCGCGAGTCTCGGCGAGTCTGGCGAGTACTCGGCATCCGAGTCCCAAAGACTCGCCAAGCCTCACTCGCCTCGGGACTCGCCAAGACTCGCCGAGTCTAGGCGAGTCTTGTAACTATGGTATTTGTTTGAATAAAGACCTGAAAGTGCATTCTCAGCTGTTATCTGTTTCATAGCCCAGCAATAGATTTCTCTAGACGAAAAGTTCTTGTTCTCCTCCATCACTCAGCTCAGCTTGATCATCCCATTTATTATTCTCAAATCTAACTGGTTGGGAGGAGGATTCTAACTTCTGGGTGATGTATTGGAGTGGGGCATTTAGTAGCAGCTTCCTTGTCGATCCCAATTCTTTCTGTGTGGAAAGCATGCTCTAGTTTGGAGGAGGTGGGTAGAAGTCCCTGTGAAATCACATCTTCTCTGTACATTGATAGGCTAGCTCTCCTATTAACAACTTTTCAATGTGTTCTATGCATGTGTGTTGCTATTGGAACATTGGCCAAGTGCAATATACATCTGTGTATTTTAGCAATTGTCCTACCAAACTGAGGATTTTGAATTCAACAGATTCTTATATTGTAGCTTAGGATTTTCAAAATGCTGTCAATGGTTTTCAGCACCTGGACCATGGCTATTTTTCTTTGATCAGTCCTTTCCTTATGAATGTTTTTGGTGACAGCCTCTTCCCTAGAATGCTGATTCACAAATTTAAGGATATAGTAGTTTTGGTACTCCAGTGACTAGAGTTTGGACGAGGTGGAATGCAATTGTTGTTTTTCTGTGTGAGAAGCATTTTAATCCGTTCGATAGAGCTTGTGTTAGAGTTCAAAAGACTGACAGAGGCAATAGGCTGAGTAGGAGTATGTGTTTAATTGTCCAAGGGCATTGGAATAAATGATCTTTGTAGGTTCTTTGGGGTATTGGGGACACGGTAGCTTTTCGTCCTTCAGCGACCAGAGTTGCGAGTTGAAATGCAACTGGTGCTTTGGTTTGTGTGAGAAGCCTTTAGTTCTCTTTGACAGAGTTTGCATGAGAGTTCAGAAGACTGACAGAGGCAGTAGACTGAGTAAGAGTTTGAATTGTTCTATGCAGCTTCTCTGTTTTTTTCTTCTTAATGAACAAAACTCATGTACCTATTACATCCTAAACAAGGAACTATACTTGCTGGTGTGAGCACATTGACAAGCATTCTCAACAACTTAAAGATCATCTTCAATGGTTGGCTGCTTATTCTTCTGCTTTTTCTGCCAAGAGTGCACATGCATTGGAGGATTGAGGATAAACTTTTACGTTGAGGCCTTTACCTTTTCCTTTTTTACTATGACCAATTCTGTCTGGCTTGGGGGGAGCCTTGATTTTTCTATTAGTTTTCCTTACAGAAAATTGCCATTTTATAGCTAAGGCATGAAGCTTTAAAACAAATACCAAATATTATAGTAGATTCGAGGTGAATTGTGTCTTTAGGTATTGGGGAATGTTGCAGTTCTTTCAAATGTGGTATCAAACTCAAGCACAAGCTATATTTTCTGATATCAGTTGGGACAGATGCCCTTTAGTTAGAAATCTCAGTGGAAGGGGCATTAATTTAATTGCACATAGATGACCTGGTAGGGTGGTCTGTAATGTCTCTTTTTTTAAAATTAAGCCAAGTTGAGACCCAAAACTCCCACCATCCATTTTCTGTGGGCTTTGGAAATTTTGCACTTGGGAAATGGGTTTAAAATTATAATAAAGAGGGCCTCAAGTAAAGCTAAAATATAAAATTATAAGGTCTCTTATAATTAAAGTTTATTTATAATTATTCTTCTCAAATATCAGTCAAAGGTCATGAAGGAAATTTGAAGAGTTATGCCTTTTGGAGGAAAACTATATTTAAGAGAGGCCAAGCAAGGAGTCATATTGATCAATGATTCTATTATCCGATTTCCACTCCTTTTTGGAGCATTGGAGTTCGGTTGATCATGAAAATTCTCTAGGTCTAGAATTAGAGGACAAAAACCCCTTGATTTTGATCACTGGATTAGTGGATGAAAACCCCTGATTTTTAAACTTGGGGTAATCTCACTCAGATCATATTTGAGCATCAAGTTTATTGGCATATCAAATTCATGATAAAATGTTTGTTAGGTCTACATATAATATTATCTTCATGATTTATGGCTGCTCTAAAAGAGATGATTCTCTATAGTTGTAGTGGCATATTTTGTTGATATTGGATAACCAATAGAATGTAACAACCATATCAATAGAAACCATATCCTAGGAATGAGGAAATTGCAACTTAATGTTTTCCCATGACTTACTATTTACTAAAAGTCTAAAACAATGGTTATTATTATCCACATTTAATATAAGTATTATGGAAATGTCAATGCCCAACAAAAGAATCTTAGGTAGGTCCTAGTAGTATAATACCTAAGCAGTGAAAACATAATGTTGCAATCTCTAGAATAGTTCCATTTCTTCTCTCAATCACCCCATTTTGTTGAAAGGTGTATGTGTCTGTTAATTGTCTTGGAAGTGAACTTGTCCCCATTATCAGACCTAAGGGTTATGATTTGCTCGCGTTTTGATTTTCAACTAATGCTTTGAATTTGAGAAAGGCTACAAAGCGATTGGGCCATTTCTTTAGAAAGTGTACCTGCATTTCTCTTGAGAAATCATCAACAAACAATAGAATGTACCTCAGATTGAAGATTGTTGATGATTTTTAGGATGGTCCACATATTTTATTGTCATTTTTAAACATTCTTTTTTGATATGCCCAAATTTATGACAACAATAACACTTCACTTTGTGTGTGAATTGTGAATCAGAAATTGACGATTTCTTGACTTTGCCCTTATATCGTACCACTGCACTTTCAAATTGTCCAGAACTAGACTCAACCTTTTGCATTTATCTCTGTTCTTTTTGCTACAAATATGAATTGATCTTTTCGAAAGTGAGAATCTGACTCTCTGTGAAGCAAAGACTCCACAAAAGGCGAAAACAATGGTGGTGAACTATTGATGACTAGAGTAACCATGCCATCTTCATCTACTTATTTTTTGATCTCATAGAATTGATCCCTTGGGTCTTTCATCCCAAGCTAAATGTAAATGCTTTGATAGTGGCTTGTGTATATCTTGTATACTGAATGAACCTGTTTTTTAAAATAACGATCAATTCAAATGAAAAATACATTGTTTGGATTTAATTTAATTAATTATTATTTTTAAATTGTGCATTCAAAGTATACAAACTCAGTGAGTACTTGCACAATTTTTTGTTGCTCAAGTACAGCTAGAAAAAACTCGTTGTCCTCCTCGTTGGCTGAGTTTTTGGCAAGTCACAGTCTCCAAACCCACTGAATATTTGCTGCAACTCGATGACTACATGCAGGAAACATGCTGACGTGTAGCAAACATGCGAATGCGGTTTGAATGCGGAAAAGACATTGAAAAATATGTATTTTTTTGCTTATTTAACCATACAAACCCATTGCTGAAGCTCACATAGCAATTGTGCATCCTTGAGAGTAATTTGAAATGATTTTAGAGTGGATTTGAAATGCAGATTTGAAGAATGTCAGTTTCTAAATTACCTTTTTCCCCTTTTTTCAAGCATGTAAGTTAGTTCTAAGCTTCTAGCACGTTAATAATATATTTGTAAACAATATTAATAAATTTACTTGCAATGAATTTGACTTAAAAAATATTATTGGTGATTTTTACTAATTTTTGAATGAAATCGTAGTTGTTTCTACTAAACAAATGGAAACTTTTGAGTTGAAAAATTGGTTTTATTTGATTTTTTGTATTCAAATCAATTTTTTTTTTTAAATGTCATTTTTTTGGTATTTAAACATGTTGCGAGTTAGATATGAAGGCATTTAGCTTCCAATCAGGCTCAACAACAATTAGTGGAAGTCATCCTGTTGGAAGCAAAGACTCCACTTTGAAGTATGCCTTAATGGGACTGGTATCAGAGAGTGTGACTTGCATATTATACATGAAGAAGCTTAATGGAGGCATTAATTGCCACAAATACCATACTGCAGGCATTCTTAATTGCGACACCAATTGCCATAAATACCATATTGCAGGCATTCTTAATTGCGACACCAAACCATGTGAACAAGCTACAAAGGAGGTAAAATGAGAGATGCAACCACTCTTTTTATTTCTTGACCATAAAATGCAGGCCTAAGGTTTGTATTATTTATGTCAAAGAAAGTGCGGTAGATAACATACACATAACATAAAGATTCAAGTAATTCTAGTCATTCATAGGCATTCATATGATAGATCTGCACGTATATTTGTATCATGTATTCTTTGTACATTATACAATCTTTACCGCAAGCATAGATATACACATTGCATATCCTTGGGTAGCTTCTCTTATTTATACCCCTCTCTCTCTCTCTCTCTTGTCCTATACATATATCTTCTTGCTCACCCATGGTCTTATCCATGCATTCCCTCTCTTCTCTTTCACATTCTCTTCCCTATATAGCCTTTTTATGCATCTTCATCTTGCCTTTCCTTTATAACCTTTCATAAATACTCTTAATTATCTTCTTCCTGTGAATTTACCTTTCCCTTTATGACATTTAGTCTTATTATATTATATTTAGGGATTTTTAGGTGTGTTTAAGGCTATTTAAGGTCTATATGACCCATATATGGGTTAGAAATGATCCAAATGGCATGTGCACCATACAACCTCTTGTATCCCTCTACTAAGTAACTAATGCTCATATGTTGTACCGCAAGGCCTTTAGTGTAGTTTGTAGTACGGCATGACCTTTGCATTGCTTATCTCTCTTTGTGCAGGATCACAAACACTTTGCAATTGAAGCATAACTTCTTCCTATACATCTCGTTGTGGGTCATTTCGTCTAGCTGCTTATTCCTAAAGGTGTGTGCCATGTCCTGGTGATTTGCAGGTCAAGAGAGTGCAGCCTCCAATTTATGTGGAAGAGGTTTATGTAGAGCCTTCTATTGCTGTTGTGGTGTTCCTGCAGTCACACTTCTAGTTGTAGATTGTTGGAATGATTTGCTAGGTATAGTAGCCTCCAAATGTTAATGAATTAGAGGAAGGGGAGATAAGGCAATTAGATGGTTCCAATGTCAAGTTCCTATTGATTGTTGTCTGCAATGAATCCAATTTAATGAGTTTAACTAGGCTTCTGAGATCCTCTTTTGACCCTTCCATGAAGAGGAAAGTCAAACGCCTCCCTAACACATCAACTACTATCTTGCTTTGCTAATACTTTTGAGTTATGTTTAGGGTAATTTAATATGAAAAATCCTGTTTAAATATATGTTGATTAACTAGTCTGCTTACCTCATAGTTAGTGACTTTTCTCCACCAAAAGATTCCCATTCAATCTTAGTTTTGCCATCATCACAACTTAGTTATACTTTGAGGTTATCATGATAATTAGAGATTAGAAAGCACTGCTAGAGTGTCAAAGAAATGGGAAATTTCTATTTATTAGAGTAATTAATAATGGTCATCTTTAGTTTATTAGGTAGTTTCTATTTTATACGTCAGTTTAGAGTTTAGTATGTTTCTATTTCCGTTCTTTGTTTTTCTCTATATAAGGAGACTACGTCTCCATTTGTAATCATCCAATTTTGAATATCAATAATATTTACATGGTATCAGAGCAGGTGACGAGCCTTTAGAAAAAAAAATATTCATGCCCTAGTTACCTGGAATTATTTCCAGAATTTTTTTGAACGATTTTTTATGAAAAATCGTGCTATATTTTCAAAGATTTTTTGAAGAGCCAAAATTTCAAAAAAATTTCGAAATTTCAGTGTGGCTCCTGCAAAAATTCAAAGGGTCTTCGATTTGGAATTTTCGTGGGCATTTTTTCTGAAAGAATTCGAAGGAGATTTTGAAGGCATTTTCACATTTTTTCCTTAAAGCTAAGATTTGTTTCCTCCTGCACGCGATCAAAAGAACTTCTGGCTTGTGTTTTTTGTTTTTTCTTGAAACGCGTTTTCTTGAATCGTATTCCCTGCCCGCGTGTTTTGAAAACTAGCAATCTCTCGTGTGCGCGTCTGCAATCTCCTCTTGTGATCATCCAATCTTGAATATCAATAATATTTACATGGGCGGGGTTCAATAAAAACTTGGGGCATTTTTTTCTTTAAAAAAGGTCTATTAGAATCTTCACAAACAAGCTATTTTACTGAGTCTCTCTTCAAGATAATCTCTAGATAACTCCCAACATACTCATTAAAAATCCTAACACGTTTTTGACACATTTTTTATGCGATTTTACTTGTTTCACATGATTTTTTCACACATTTTTCCAGCGTTTTGGATGCAGTTTTTTTCCTTTTAAATGCTCATTTTATTTGCTTGCAATCACCCCATGAATTTGAGTGCATTATTTTTACAATTTGGAGTGCTTATTTCTGCAATTTGGAGCGTTCGAAGGAGATTTTGAAGGCATTTTCGCATTTTTTCCTTAAAGCCGAGATTTGTTTCCTCCTGCACACGATCAAAAGAACTTCTAGCTCGTGTTTTTTGTTTTTTCTTGAAACGCGTTTTCTTGAATCGTATTCCTTGCCCGCGTGTTTTGAAAATTGGCAATCTCTTGTGTGCGCGTCTGCAATCTCCTCTTGCGACAGGATTATTCTTGCTTTGGCATCTGCGACCTGATTTTGCACACATTTCTGGCACGTGATTTCTAGATTTTTATGTGCGTGTTTATGCACGTGTTTCATTCCTGTAGCTCGATTTTTTGGTGTGTTTTTAGACACGTTTTAGCCGCGTTTTCTTCATGCTTTGTGGCTGCGTTCAAGTCATGTTTTCTGAAGATTTGTGCTCGCTTTTTTAGCTTTTTATGATTAGTCTTGTCTTCATTTACGTCACCCAGATCTCTGCATTATTTTGTGCTACGATTCCTTGCAAGTTCAAGCTGGTTTTCTGCAACTTCTGGCTTTCATGGTGGCCAGGGTTTTCTGAACAGTCGTCTAGGGTTTTGACTTTTTTTTTGTAGGCGGAAATTTTCTTCGATTACAAATTCTTGGTGGGTTTTTTGAGAGCTCAACTGGGTTGGTCTCCAAATTTTTTGGGTGCATCATTTTTTGTCTCGATTTTTGTGCCAATAGATTTGTCTTGAATTTTGTGCCAGCTAATTGTCCAGTGTTCTGCCAGCTGATCACAACGTTACCTTGTTTTTTGTGCTGTGGAAAACGGGAGGGATGGCAACTTTGTCCAATGTTATGTTGGAAAGTTCGCAGAGGTTTAATGGCAAGAATTACAACATGTGGAAGCAGAGGATGCTTACCATCTTTGAGTACCGGTGTCTGGATGCGCTTGTTCTTGGTATAGAAGTTCATCCCATTGTTGTTGGGAAGGATCAAGACAAGTATGATGGAGGTAATAGGGAGGCAGTCATGTTGCTCAAGTTATCAGTCACCGATGAGATGCTTCCAGAGGTGCCATCTGGCAAGTCTGCTGCGGAGATATGGAAACATATGAAAGATCTCCATGAAACGTCGGATAAAAGCTGAGCTTTCTTTCTGAAGAACATGTTTTCGATGATGATGGATGAGAAGATGTCCCTGCAAGAGCATCTTCTGAAGATAAAGGATATACGCGATCAATTGGAGGCCATTGGTCGCAAGATGGAAGAGGAGGATATGGTAGTGATTACGTTGAAGAGTCTACCACGATCCTACGAACATTTTATTGAGACGCTCAACATTACCTCCACTAATGTTGACTTGAAGTTTGATGAGTTGTGCAATAAGTTATTGCAGCAAGCTAGGTGGAGACAACAATTTGGTAGCAACAGTGATATGGTCAGAGCGGAACAAGCATTTGTTTCCAAGGACAAAGGCAAAGGCGAGTCCACTCAGCAAAAAGGACAGCGCACATCTGAGGAGGGTTCCAAGAAGAGTATCACCTGACACTATTGTGGGAAGCTTGGTCACATCCAGAGGTTTTGCAGAAAGTGGTTGGCTGATCAAAAGTCCAACCAAGAACAGTCTCAACAGTAGGTTCATGTAGCTGAGCATTATGAGGAGAAGGGGAAGGAGTCAGCCTTCTATGCATTTTAAATTTTTTCTATGTTTAGTTAAAACGATGACCATTAAGGGAGGGAATTAGAGTAATTAATAATGGTCATCTTTAGTTTATTAGGTAGTTTCTATTTTATACGTCAGTTTAGAGTTTAGTATGTTTCTATTTTTGTTCTTTGTTTTTCTCTATATAAGGAGACTACGTCTCCATTTGTAATCATCCAATCTTGAATATCAATAATATTTACACTATTGACTGGTCCAATCTTGGAGAAGATTAAAAAATAGACCTCATAAATGGTATTTAAAAGCTTCTTCTAAGAATATGAAGAAGATCAAGTGGAAACACAAATGACAAGATGCTAAATAATCTTAAGAAAGACAATTTTGAAATATTTGTATGCCACAAACCTCTAGTTATTGAAGGAGAAGTAACTAATAAGCATCGCCAAAACTGTGATTGATCTTTTACAAATACAAATTAAATTCACTAATCAAGAAAAAAATTATTGTAGATGATTCCCTTTTCTAGCGTATACTTTTGCAGCACTACAAGAAATAATTTTTTTATTCACCTATTCTATAGGCTATTTCTTATGATAGTTTGAATAAAATCCCCACGAAGGAACACCAAACAGAGAATATGAAAATAAAATTGACTTGATAATCAATGTGCATTGGGGTTGTATTATGTGAACATTTCATTTACGCATTAAAATACTTATAGTAAAACAAATTTACTAACCTAATTATGAGCATGTGATGAGATGCACCAATTTGTTTCTAACAACAATTAATCACTGTAGTGTGTATGGGTGGCTGCATATCTTAACATTCTTGTGAATAAACTCCACATAATTGAATTGATATCTTTTTTCACTTCCCTCTGCAAGTTCTCATATTTTATCAGTTTTGTTATAATACAGTGGTGGTGTTATTGGACTCTGGTACCATTATAAATTTATATTCTTATTGACTCAAGTCACATTATGAAATTACTTTTTCTCTGGACTTTGTTGAATGCAACATCTTGACCGTTTGCATTCTTGCTTGTCTTAATGATTGATCTTTGATATCTATAATTTTTGTGTTGATCTGCTACCTCATGTCAACCTCCATTCCTTGGATATCTTGGAGATTCTTTACCCTTCCATGAAATTTGTTTCCTGTTTGATTTTAAGGCCCCCAACAATGTGGTTGAAATGTCTGCATGTGGTCAAAATTAACTTATTAATGGAACCTCAAACTACTGATTTTAAAATACAAATTGGAGAGTGCATATGATGTCTTCAGGAAAAGTCCAAGCCCTTGCATTGACATAAAAAAACTACTTGATCTTTTAAAATGAATTGATCAATGGAACTTTAAAATACTAGTTTAGACTGAGAATAGGAGAGTGCAGAAGAGGTTGCCCACATAAGTCCAAGCCCTTGAATTTATATTTATGTTTGTGGAGGATATATTTTAAAACATTTATGCATTTCTATCTCTGAATGAGTCTGTTGTCTCCTTTTATATATATGGCAGGGAAATATACCATTGCCCATTTTGCAATTTATGTCGTGTGGGGAAAGGACTTGGCATTGATTTCTTTCATTGTATGACATGCAATGCCTGCATGTCAAAGACCCTAGCTGTGCACAGATGTCGGGAAAAGGGTCTGGAGTCAAATTGCCCAATATGTCATGATTTTCTTTTCACTTCCAGTGCTCCAGTTAAAGCCCTTCCTTGTGGCCACTTTATGCATTCGGCTTGTTTTCAGGTATGCTCACTTCTTTTCATGTTACCTGACATAAAACTACTAAACTGTATTGAAGGACTCATATATTATGTGATTTGAAATGAATGCAGGCTTATACTTGTAGTCACTATACATGCCCAATATGCAGCAAATCACTGGGAGACATGGCTGTAAGTCATCTTGTTGCTCTGGTTATTTTTTGCAATTTCAAATGTTCTTGTCATACTGTTTTTCAGTAATTGGCAACTGTTGTATAATCCAATAATGGGCTATAAGAATGTTTTTGTTTGGAAGGCAATATGGAGCCGGGCTGTGTGACTGTTTTTTAATCTGAGGTGTAGGGGAAATGATCAAGTGATTGTATATTAGTGAAATAGGTTATACAAGAGACACCATTTAAAGCCTTATCACTGCCTGTTTTGATGTTTGTCATAGGTGTTTGAAATGACTATTAGTACAGATTGGCTTGAAACACAGCTTTCACATTATATGGTGTAATATCCGTTGAACCATAGTTTTGGTGCAACCAAAAATCCAATCTCATCCCAATGCATTTGAGTTATGATGGGGATGAGAGCTACTTTTACTATTTGTGTAAGCTGTGTTTTTTCCTTGAGCTGGCTATGCACTAGAATATTGCCTTAAAAATTCATCTCAAGTAGGCCTTACTCCTTTAACTACATGAAATAAATCTGTTGCCACATTTTTACTTGTAATTCCTGTTTGTTTCTGAGAATATTTAATGAAGGGAGCTATAAAATAATATACTCTCTCAATTACAGTAATCAGTAATCTGTCAACTTTTGAAATTATTGTCCACGTTTAAAAGTTAATGAATCACAATAATGAAGATGCTTCCTTTACACCATTTCTCAACAAATTTGGAAGTCCTGCATGCTCTGCAACCTGTAGTCAGATTCTGCCTTGTCTAAATGTTAATCTTTAACACAGGAAAGAACAGTTTAGTAGGTCTTATAGTAAATAATCACCACTGATTGGGGCCAATATCTTCAAAGGTGAGTATCAAAACAATAGTTTTGATAATGTGTAGTCATACCTATTAATAACCACAATAGTTTAATGGCACTGAAAATACAAATAATAGAAGTAACATGAGGGGCCTAAATCTCCATCCATAACTGAAAGAAGAAATGCAATGAAATAGATTACTTGTTGGTTTCCAAGAAAATGAAAACCTAAAATTTCAAAATTACATGACATTAGCTATACAAAAAACAAGCTCCAAGATGTGTGCAATGCAGGAGCCTTATTCAGCCTCAGTAGATGAGATTCCAGCCAAAAGTGAGCCTTAGAGTAATTAATAAAATTGATTTGTTTGGGAGGTAAAAACAATTCTTAAATCGAGGATTTGATTAGAAAAGAAGGTACACATAAGAATTAAAAATTCTGGACCAAACTTGGTCAAAATTGGATTGGTCAAAACAATTTGGATCCTGCTGGATTTGGTTCAAAAAATCCACATTTGGTGTGTGTAAACCTTCCAAGCTTTGAGGTTAAAGAACTCTTGGATGAGGTGCTAAGCTACTTGTGTTTCTTGATTTTTGGCAAATAATGGTTAGAGTCGGATAAATACGAAACTGCATTTTCTGCACCACAAGCTTTATACGAGTTGTTAGCATATTATATTCTTATATTGTTTAATGGTCAATTATATCTACAGTAATCTACCTTCTCTATATATTGTAATATTTTCCTTTGTTAATGTAAGCAATTTTCCTAGCTAAAATTGTTTCATGGTATCAAAGCCAGGTTTGAGCCTGTCTCCCTTACGGGAGGGCTTAGGATTTTGGGAGGGTTTAGTAATTTGCTTTTGCGTGTGAACTTCAAGAATTTTTTGCAAGGTCGAAGAGTTTTTTGTTGTCTGATTTTCGTTAGTTTTTCTCACTAAAAATCGAGACCTTTGTGGCTCCTAAAAAAAATGAAAATAAAATTTGTGGGTTTTTTCTTATCACAATTTTTTCTGCTAAATCCACATGTTTTGTTCATGGCATCTCTTTTTGAAGTTTTTTCATGCCATTCTCAGTGACGCCCGCACGACCCTAGTTCAAGTCGCACATGAGTTTTTGTTGGTGAAGATCGCGTTTTGTTTTTCTCAATTTGCACTAATTTTTGACGTGATTTTGGAATGCGTTTTTCATCTGTGTTGGACGCGATTCTTCTCTTGGGCGCGTGTTTTACAAACTCTTGGTCGGATTTATTTCTAGGCGCACGATCTGCTCGCGTTTCTCCTTCTTTGACCGTGTTTTTTTTAGGAGCCATCGACGCGACTTTGAAATCTGCTCTGGTTGTAGATTTTTACTACTTTTTGGGACGCAATTTGTGTGTTGTATAGGGCCGCGTTTCTCAAAAGAATTTTTGTGGATTTTGGCCACTTTTTATCCACATTTTTTTGGCTTCAGTGAAACGTGTTTTTAAAATCCTCTTGCATATGATTTTTGGAGATTATAGCTTGTGTTTTCTAAAACGCGTTTTTGGAGTTCTAGCCGTGGTTTTCTTTTCTGTGAGATCGCGTTTTCTTGCTCATAATCTGCGTGATTTAGAGATATAAAGTCTGCATTTCATCTCTGTGGGCGCCATTACTTCTTGGTGTCTGAAACGTGTTTTTCATAAATTTTCTACAATTTTTTGGAGCTTTAATGGCAGCTAGGGTTCCATAATTTTTGTTTAGGGTTTTGACCCTCTAGTTCAAGACGATTTTTTTTTTATTGCAGATTCTTGGTGGGTTTTTCAAGATCTCAACTCGGTTGGTTTCCGATTTTTTTTGGTGCATTGTTTTTCATGCCATGAATTTTGTGCTAGCAGATTTGTATTGTTTTTCGTGCTTGAACTTGCCTCAATGTATTGAAACTCGTGCCTTAGGGTTTTGTGCATCAGCCTCTTCTCAATACCTCTTTTTTGTGCCTCAAAAAGCGTGAAGATGGCCAATTTGAACAATCTTATGTTGGAGGGCAGTCAGCGATTCAATGGCAAAAATTATTTTTATGGGTTTTAATATTTTTTCCCTTAAAAAAAAATTGTATGGGTTTTAATATTTTTTTCCCTTTTAAAAATTTGTATGGGTTTTCATAATTTTTTCCCTTAAAAAATTCCCAGAGGGTTTATAATTTTCTCCTCAAAAATTAAGAGTTTTTTCCTCTATACCCTCGTTGGGGTTTCTTTTGTTCGGGAGGGCTCTCCGGTATTTGGTTTTTACCGTTTTTACCAAAACAAATGATGATTTGTAATTTTCGAATTTCTGGGTTTGGCGATTTTTCCTCAAAAATTGTACTTTGTTGCAGTCTGTTTTGGTCGCACCTGGAGTTGCTGGGGCGAACATCTGCACAACTGGGTTCTTGCAGTCTGTTCTCGGGCGTTGTGCTCATTTGTAAAAGTTTTGACGGTTTGTCGATTTATCCTTAAAATCGTGGCAGCTGTTCTCGGTGTGTCTCTGGTTTCAGGGAGGGACAACTCTATTATCCAACATTAGGTTGGATGTTTTGTGATAATTTCTGGTCAGCAGTTTTGCAGTTTCTGGGAGGGTTGGTGGCAAATTCATCTCAAGTGGCAGAGTCAGTGGCAGGTTCTTGTCTCTTGTTTTAGAGCTTTCTTAAAAAGGGGGCAGCCTTCTTTGTTCTTTTCTGGACGGTTTTTTGGTTCTCTTGGTCATTAGCATTCTGTAGATTCAAGGAGGGTCTCAGCAGCAACAGAGTGTTATGAAGAATTTGTGACCAAAAGACTTGCAAATTGTTTTTTGTAGGCTAGTTAGACAATTGCCCATTAAGGGAGGGTGTTAGAATATTATATTCTTATATTGTTTAATGGTCAATTATATCTAGAGTAATCTACCTTCTCTATATATTATAATCTTTTCCTTTGTTAATGTAAGCAATTTTCCCAGCTAAAATTGTTTCACAAGTGGAATGTCATGCCATCTGGTCTTTGTACAAATCTTGCATATCTTCGGCACCAAATGGACCAGGCCTTGCAACATTTAAGAGATTTTTGTGCAGTTTATAAATTTATATTTATGACATTATAGTTTTCTCTAACACATTTCAAGAACATGAACAACATTTGTAACATTTGTTTGTAGCAATAAAAAGGAATGGAATTTGTTTCTCTGCTAAAATGATGAGAGATGGAGGCATGAGTGCAAGAGACTTTATGTTCCAAGTTATATTGAAAATGAGAGGAGGCATGAGCAACATTGAAAAATGAGTGTATGGACTAGTAGGTAAAGTGTAGAACTAGTCTAAGGCAATATCTCTCAATGTGCTTGGATTTTTTTTTGCCAAGATAGAATCGTCATAGGTATGAGTCAAACATTGGTGGAGAAGTGTTTCACATGGTGTAGTAGATAACCATGGCCATTGTACTTGTCAAAAGAAATAATTCTTATACCAACAAGAGGATTATGTGAGAATCTCAATAGACAAAGCATATCATAGCCATGTAGATGTAAAGGGGCAACAAAAGGTAGCTCACAAGTAATAGATGGTGATGCCTCCAAGAAAGAAAGTGATATAGAAGTGTTAATAGGTAAAAAAGGTGAAGAAATATAATGGTGAGGGTTGAGGTCTGGAGGACATGGCATTGATGTAGGAGAGGAAATAGTAGATAAAGAATTGATCGAAGGATGATCAATATCTATTAGAGGAGGAAACTTGACCACTATGATGTTAATGAAGTGATGTTAATGCTAGCATGTTCATCCTTCAAACAAAGAGGAGAGGACGCACAAGAAAGGAGTCGATCTTGCCAAGATAAAGGATCAATAGAGGCATGAGTTTCTTAATAACTTAAAGAAGAGTCATCAAAGGCATTGAAAGAAAGATTATTGATGGAAGTTTAGGAGCCATGTGGTGGAGTATTTTCAACTATAAGAATAGGATCCTTGCAAGCAATGAGGGAAGAAAATGAGGCCTCAACATCTTTTAGAAGATCCATGGAGCTTGAACCTGTAGCCAAAGGAGGGAGAGAAATAGGAAAAGACATGCAAACATCATGGACTATGGGGGAGGTGGTAGAAGAATTTTCAACAGGATGATAAGTGGAACAAAAGATAATAGGATGACTACACACATTATCTATCTCATACAATGTACTGTCTTGATAGCCATGGAGATTGTAAATTTGGTAAATAATTAGATCAATTATTAATAGAAGAGCCTTGCTCTTATAGAATTTACAAACCCTACAAATTAGGGAGTATCAGTAGCTAACTACAAACAGTTAACTATACACTACAAATAGTTACAAACAGATAACTAAGACACTATGAATAGTTACAAACATATAACTAAGACTTACAAATAGATACAAAGGATAGTGACCATTAATAGGTAATATATTATTTTAATACCCTCCCTTAATGGTCGATCTATCAACTACACCAAGAAGCCTGCCACTGACGCTGCCACCAACCCTCCCAGAAACTGCAGAACTTCTGGAAATAACCAAAAACAACACCAATTGTCCAACCTGATGTTGGAGAACTGTCCCTCCTGGTAACCAGAGACACAACAAGAACAACTGCCATGATTTTGAGGAAAAATCGGCAAACTCTCCAAATTGATGCAGATGAGCAAGACGCCTAGAAACAGATTGCAAAACCACTGGTGCAGATGTTCACACAACACCTCCAAGTGCTACTTAAAATAGACTGCAACAAAGTACGATTTTTGAGGAAAAAATCGCCAAACCCAAAAATCTGAAGATTACAATTTTTTTTTGGGGAAAAATGGTAAAACCCAAACACGATGAGGTGAAAATCAATCAAAACCAGACAACAATTTTTTATGGCAAAAATTATAAAACTCCCATAATTTTTAAAAGAAAAACTATAACCCGCCTTTTGCGAAATGAGGGAAAAAAATTAAAAACCCTCCCTAATTTTTAAGGCAAAAATTAGAAAACCCTCCAAACAGATATATTTTTTTTAAAGGGACAAAAACTATTAAAACCCATCAAAAATCATGAATTCATCCAAGAACCCGCTAGATGCAAGACGCACAACATGAAAAAAACCAAGGTCGATTCAGAAATGCTGGAAATAAAACCCGCGCTGCACACAGAAGGTTGTGAGAAATAGTCTTCAAAAAATGTGACACCAAAAAAGTCGCACGCAGAAGCCACAAAACCAGATTAGAAGTTGCGACGACAACGAATACCCAAAAATACTGACGCATGGGCTGGGAATCTGAAGAAATAACAAAACCCAGGTCGCATGTGCAGAAAAGACGCGCCATAACTCTCAGAAATCATGACCATGAAATACCCAGAAATGCGTGACAAGAAAGGAGAAGAAATACGCCATCTTTCTTCAGTCATGTGCCAGAAACTGCCCTAGTCGCGGCAGAAGACACAAACCCAAGGTCACATAATGCAAGGGAAAAAACACATGCGGCTCAAAAAGCGATTTCTTCATGATTAGAAACCTTCGAAAATCAGCCACGTTTTGAAAATAACATGAAAAATGCAGACGTTTTTTCATAAAAAACAAATAAAAATTTCTGGAAAAATTCTAGGATGAGAGCTTCGAATTATTAACAAAAGAGCCTTGCCCTTATAGAATTTACAAACCCTACAAATTGGGGAGTATCGGCAGTTAACAACAAACAGTTAACTATACACTACGAATAGTTACAAACAGATAACTAAGACACTATGAATAGTTACAAACAAGTAACTAAGACACTACAAATAGTTACAAAGGATAGTGACCATTAATAGGTAATATATTATTTTAATAGAGATAAATGTAGTTAAATCTTCTAATATAGAAGGGAAGAGATGCATAAGATCTCTAAATGTTGAAAGATCAGAGAAGCAGTCAAGGATCTTATGCATGGAACATGTATATGGATCTATGTTATAGATGAAGGTTGTCATCCAAGACACAGGTAGAGAATTAATGAATTGAGAGAATAATACATAGTCCATGATGTAGGCATGTAGAGAATCCCGAGAGGAATAACTAGAAGAATCCATGGGAAATAGAAAATTGATGAAGAAATGTGTAGATAGTTTGGCTGAAGGCAGATGTTTTTCTCCTTTTGGACTACAGAATGAGGTTCAGGAATTGCCCCAACTTATTTTTTTGTTTTGATTTTGGAAAGAAAATTGAATGGAAAAGATGTTTTAAATGTTGAAGCAACAGGTTCACCAAAATGTAAAATAAAACTAAGCTACTTTAACTTCTCGATAACATTATGTGAGCTGGGTACTAAGCTACTTTAACTTTTCGTACAAGTGGTAAGTCCAAATATTTGGTCAGAATATAAGCTATTTTAAAGCCTGGTAATTCAGACAGGACTCCTTTTCTTTTAGCTGAGATGTTTTTCTAAGAATCTCTCTGATTATTTAACTCCTGAAAGAGTAGACCCCTTTACGAGGCACACTTTATTCAGTAGAGGAGCCTTTATTTGTATCATTCAATGATTTTATTTTTTTGTGGGATTTTGATACTACTAAAGGGAATAGATTTCAGTATCTTGCCTCGTGAATTTAAGAATATTGGGATGACAAACTTCCTTTAAATTTTTTTTTCTGGGTACTCCTCATACAAGTGATGAGCCCAAATATTTGGTTGGAATTGAAGCTTTTCTAGAACCTGTAAACTGGACTCTGATGATTTACTAGGATTTATCTGTTTCCCTGGGTGTCTTGGTAATGATACCGTCTTTAATTGACTTCAACTCCTTAATAAAAGCAGTATCAAAGCATATCTATACAAACTGTAAATTTGTCATACTTCTTGTATATGTTGATGCGGCATTCCTACATGTTTTGCTTTCTGATTGTGCCTCTTGCAATCAGTACTTTCTACTCTCCTGCTGTCAATATAAATGAGTATGGTGATAAGAGTTCTCCTTGTTACAGAATCGATGTTGTGTGTATTAATCAAGAGGAACGAGAGTTCCTTATATAGATTACAAGAGACGATGAAACAATCGTTAAGTTAGGAAAAGCAACGACAAGATGACCATTACGACATAAATAGAAAGATATTATTCTAATACCCTCCCTTAATGGTCATCATTCTAACTACCCAGAGAGAACAGAGAAGGGTACCCCCTTCTTCTTAGAATGTTGCTGCAACAAAAGACAAGAGCCTACCACTGACTCTGCCACTGGAGATGAGTCTGCCACCAACCCTTCCAGAAACTGCAAATCTTCTGGAAATAACAACACCAACAATCCAACCTGAAGTTGGAGAACTGTCCCTCCCTGTAACCAGAGACATATCGAGAATAGTTGTTACGATTTTGAGGAAAAATCGACAAACCCACCAATCTTCTACAGATGGACATGACGCCCCAGAATAGATTGCAAGAAGCCAGATGTGCAGATGTTCGCCCCAGCTGCGACCAAAAACTGACTGCATCAAACCACGATTTTTGAGGAAAAAATTGCCAAACCCAAGATTACAAATCATCGTTTGTTTTGGAAAAAATGGTAAAAACCAGAGAGCCCTCCCGAATGATAGAAACTCTGACAAGGGTATAAAGGAGAAAAACTCTTAATTTTTTAGGACAAAATTATAAACCCTCCTGGAACCCAGAAGACAGATTTTTTTTCTTTTCACGAGACAAAAAATTTTAAAAAACCCAAAACATCAATTGTCGGCTTAAAAAACAGAGGGTCTGGAACCCTAGCCGCCAGAACAAAGCTGCACAAAAATCGAGGCACGAAAAACAAAGCACCCAGAAAAATCGGAGACCAACCCAGTTGAGATCTCGAAAAACCCACCAAGAATCTGCAATCAAAAAAATATTTCAACTTGATTTGAAGGGTCAAAACCCTAGCAGAAAATGCAGAATGCCCTAGCCGCCATGAAAGCTTCACAAGTTGCAGAAAAATCGTCCAAAATGAACAAGAAAAACGCGTCTCATAGAAACGCATCAAAATTTCTCCAGAAAACATGAGCAGATCGTATCGAAAGAGACTGGGGGAGACTTGTCACAAATTTGCTAACCCAGAAGAAAGATGTTGCTGAATCTCGTCAAGAATCGCGTGTTTTTCAGAAGGACGCCCGAAGAGCTTCAAGAAACTGTGATTGTGCGGGCAGGAGCAGAGGAAAACGACGCCATAAATCACAGTCGTGCGCGCCAAGGAGGAACCCTAGATCGCGGATGAACTAGAGACCGACACGGGTTTAAACACGAACGATCTTTGACGCCTTCTCACTTTTGATCTGTAAAAAACGCGGGTGGAAGAAGCAAACAAATCTCGAGCCGAGAGAACGCAGTAACAAAAAAAACGAATAAATGCCTTTTCAGAAGACGTGCGATTTTTAACAGAAGGGTCACGATTTTTGTGAGAAAGGCTCACGAAAAATCAAAACAAAAAACCCTTAATCTTCAAAATACAAAACCCGTGATTTTTAGTCCAGGAGAAAAAATGTTTTCAAAAATACAAAAAAATTTCATAACTCAGAAAAAATTCATTACGAATTTTTATTTGAAATTTTTTCCGAAAATAAGTTCCTGCTCTTATACCATGTTGCAGAATCAATGTTGTGTGTATTAATCAAGAGGAACGAGAGTTCCTTATATAGATTACAAGAGATGATGTTTCTAAAAGAAACAATCGTTAAGTTAGGAAAAGCAACGACAAGATGACCATTACGACATAAATAGAAAGATATTATTCTAATACTCCTTGTCCAAGTCTAGGGAAATAAAAAAAACATTCGTGGTATTTGTTATCAAGGTTTCAAATGTTGATGTTGAAAAGCAACTATGTATCTACTGATGTTTGTGAAAACCGTATCTTCTCCTTGTTTGAATAGTGAGATAAAAAAGTTCTGACATATGTAGCTTGATCAACAAACCAGGGTGTCCTGGTGAATTCATTTGCCATTTTGATAATTAATTTTGCCTTGGCTGTTGAGATTTTGACTTGTGATACGTATTTAGACCATAAGACAGCTGATAGGTTCAAATTTACTTGTAGGTATATTTTGGAATGCTTGATGCTCTATTGTCTGCAGAAGTGCTTCCAGAGGAATACAGAGGGCGTACACAGGTAACTTTTCATCATATTATTTTTATTGTTTGTCTGATTTTATAGTTTATGTTATCTATGCATCTATTCTATTTGGTGCCATCTTGTGAAAATAATTTTCATAAACTTCTGCAGGATATCCTTTGTAATGATTGTGAAAAGAAAGGAGTGGCACCATTTCACTGGTTGTACCATAAATGTAGTTCTTGTGGTTCATACAACACAAGGGTGATTTAATTTTGGATGTCAAGTTAATTTCAACGGGAGTCTGAATGCAGTTGTCCCTAAATAACTTTGCCTGGAGAAGTCTTTGGCAACTTTATCGTGCAGGTTGTGTAGTAAAAGATCAATGAGCGTACAAGTATGAAACACAATTGGGATAAGCAAATAACATTGCCCAGAATGAGAATAAAGGTAGGAGCTACTTTGTTTACTGATAATGTGCAGAAAAGAATCTGAAGAACATGTGGTTAGAAATTGAAGTATCTGATGTATATTGCAACCTTCATTCAGGATGGAAGCAAGGTTCTTGCAGTATTTTAAGTGGGTATAGTTCGTTATGGGATGTGCAATCATCTTATAACTAAATGTGGGCACAATGAAATTGGCATTCAATTTGGATGCCACAAGAAGGTTTGTCTTTTTTGGAGTTCCACCTTCAAAATACTTAATTGTTCATCTTCTGTAATAATTGGTTCATCATACACTAGCGAAATCATAATTAAGCCTGTAACATATGTAATCATTTTACATTGGCCTCAAGAGTGTACATTCCAAAATCTCTCTTATTTTTCTCTGCAAATGATTTTTGGTAGAATCATCTTGACATTGAAAGGTGGTTCATTGAAATCCACTGGAAAGTTCAGCATGCAGCAAACTTATTCAATATACAAGATTTGTCAATCTAGCTGTTGCTCCTAGATATTCATTGAAAGGTGGTGTTCATTGAAATCCACTTCGAAGCTTCAGCCTGCAGCAATCCTATTCAATAAAAAAGATTTGTCAAACTAGCTGTTACTTTTAAATATTCCAAATCTGTTATCTTATTCGAATTGCATTTACATGAGATGCCCATTGGAATTGGAATGAAGCAAAATGTGATGTTTAATGATAATTACATACTATGCTTGCTGTGAGTGTTCATTTTATGTTGATACAACCAGATCAAACAGATTAATCGGTGTCTGTCTTAATAAGTAGAACCCCTTCATGAGGAGGATCTTTTTGCTAACAGATCCAGGTCCAAGAAACCAAAGAACAAGTTACAGGATGTAAGAGTTTCTGAAGCAATTAGAAATATACATGTGATTATGAATAACAATTACGACAACTCTATGCTACCCATATCTTTTTGAGGTCTTTTTAGACTGTCAGCTTCAACAAGTTGCACGGATTGATTTTGTATGTGTTGTTGCCAATAAGAGTGTATCTTTCAAAAATATAAGAGTTTTTGAGTTTAATTCAGTGGATCTATGATACATTATTTCTTTTGATAAAGTGGAAAAGAAAGAACTGAAGTACATTGAACATTCGATGCATTTTGTCAATCCAGGCGTTTTGTCAAACAGATTACAAGCAAAAGAATAGACCATGAAAAAGCAATTCGAAAGGCATTGAAGGTACATTTACAAGTCAGCAAACCAAGCAAAGCCAAGGTATCAGCGAGGCAACTTTACAATTTAGAGGACGCATCCTCTATAAGTACACCCTACTCCAAAGAACAAGAACATAAATTTAGGTTTTTCCATAGTTTCATATGCAGTAGTTTGTATTTATGTGTCAATCTGACACAAAAAACCTATATATCTTTGTGAAGGAAAATATACTGTACTCCTGCTTAATCTAGCCTAATCAAATAAAATGCACATAAGCGTAAATTAACCCAGATTGATAAATGAGAACTATGGGAGTAATGATTGACAATTAAGCATTACACAACGTTTGATATGGTGGTAAATTTTGGATGCCTTGGACCTAGAAAAGCATAATCTCTAATCTATATTGCCTCAAGATCAGATTATTTTGTTTGCATTGTGGAAGGTAGAGTTTGTGGATCCAGGTTAGATCCATAACAATGTGAGCCTTTAAATTACATTTAATAAGAAACTTCTACTCTATTGAAGATTGGCTGCTTTTTTTTTAATGAAATATGAAATGTATCTTTTAAGAGACGCACCATGTTTTAATCATATATAACGGATATCACAATGTGAGCCTTTAAATTACATTTAATAAGAAACTCTTACATCCTGTAACTTGTTTTTTGTGTCTAGGGCTGTGCTGTGGGTTGTTCCGGTGCTGATCTTGGGTCCCATAGGCTTCTTTGGCCTCGTGGATGTCATTAAAATATTTCATTTCATTTCATTTCGATTCATCTTATTGAGAATGACCAAGGCACTATTCATCTAGATTGAGATAAAACAAAAGATTCGCAACGTGTTTATTTGCTCTTCATTTCTTCAACAATTGGGAAAATTAGAAGCGCTGGGATGAGCTGGGTACAAAATTTGTGATAAATATCTATAAGTTATGGGCAGTAGTGGCACAGTGTTATCTATAAGTAGTTGTGTTGTTTTTGTAATCAATGTTCAAATTTCACTAGGGTGTTATTGTTGAGTGTTTATATTGGGGATGAGGTCTTCCGTTTATGATCTAGTGGTTCATAGTTTTGGATAAAAAATATTTATTTAATATTTTATAAAATTGTTCGTCATCTAATATATAAAATTTAATTGTAATGTCTTATAATTTATATTTTAAATTTTTACTAATGATTGCTATTTTATATTTATATACTAAGTTTATTAGTTTAAGGTTTTTAGGAGATATGATTATTTTTAATAAATAATAATAATATTTATTTATTTTTAATTAAATTAAAAAAAACTTGAGTTTTTTCAAGTATAAAATATATCAAATTCTAATATCACTTTTTCAACATTTAAAAATAAAATCTATAGATTTTAGTAATATGAGAAGACCCATTAGATTATCTATATATTAGAAAGTTTGTAACACAATATAATTCTGTCAATAGGTGTTGGTGAGCTTATATACATACATGATTGAGAAAGGATGGTTTCAAATGTATAATAAATGGTTTCATATACTTTAACACTAGGCAATCTATGGTTTGTGCCAACGTGTCTTAATCTTTCTCGTCCACTTTTATGACCATGTAGTTAGTGCCTCCAACAAAGGGAAGCTTACAATGCACGCTAGACTAGGCCTTTGAAACCCTAAACCCTAAAACTGTTCCATATTTGAAGCTTCTTCACCTTGTCTGGCAGGAATCTTGTGTGAAATTTGTTAGCCTTGAAAAGAAACAGAGTTAGGCGCCTTGACAACAAAGGACTTGGTTGTCGCCTATAAAGTGTGGTACGCGAATTTTCATTAGAAAGAAAAGATATTTCCCTTGTACATCATCAAAAGACTTGGTTGTGGCTTACAAGTTGTGGTATGAGAATTTCTGTTCTTGCTTAATCGTTTCATAGTTTTTTTCATTCTAATTGATGGAAGAATTCATAAAGCTCTATTTTAAGAGGATCTATTTAGGAAAATATTCAAAGGGGGTGAAACAAGTTATAGACATTGATTTTGTGGATTTTGATTGTAGATATGCCAATTTTTTTGTTTTTTATTTTATACATTCTTAAGAGAAAATTCTATTTAAAAGAAGGCTCATTTTCAAACCATATTTGAAGTTTTTTGTTTTTTTGGTTGTTCTTTTATGTATTAATATTGTTTTAACTTAAATCAATGGGGTTGGATGTCTTAAGAGGCATTTTATCACACTTTATAAGTGTCTTGTGGGTTTTGATTATTTCATGTAGTAGCGATTATTGAATATCTTTTCATTCATTTGAGTATATGTGAGACATCTTCTCTATTTGCATGCATCACATGTTTCTTCCCCATGCGAATCATTCGTATTGCATTTGATATATACTCGTAAAGAAAGATTGTTGACTTTAAGGTATCATATATCAATTTTTAACCCCTATATGCTTGTAATAGAGAGTAAACAGGTTTGGGAAATTGTGAACCGCATGCGTTTTTTGTTGGTTCCTATAACATTTGCTTAAAGAAATGAGTTGTTGCAACACAAAAATTAAAGCACATAAGAATTTTGAGGTTATATATATTTTTTGATGGGTTTTTCAAGTAATT
Organism: Sequoia sempervirens; assembly: GCA_007258455.2. Taxonomy (NCBI): domain Eukaryota; kingdom Viridiplantae; phylum Streptophyta; class Pinopsida; order Cupressales; family Cupressaceae; genus Sequoia; species Sequoia sempervirens. The sequence goes on from VDFB02019518.1 coordinate 39,854, forward strand.
AAAATGGTTGTGTATTTGATATGCTTTGTTAACATTCTTTGTCTTATGAAACTTCTTTCCTTTATCTTCAAGTGTAATGGGTTTATTTCACAAGGTCATAAAGATTGGAAACCTAAGATTTGTTTGATTAAAATAACAATGAGAGTTTTGTTGAACAACTTCTCAATAGTCAAATCTGACATGTGTATCTCATATGTTTTGACTTAATATTCAATTATAAAGGTAGTTAGCTATAATGATAATGAAATGCATTTGAAATGATTTTCTTAAAGTTTTGGGGTTTCTCCATTTTTGAAATAAACTTGAAAATCTCAAATAAGCTTGTTACATATAGAAGTAAAATCTTTGCTATTGCTTGCACTACTTTTTCATTTGATAAATTCTTTCGAAAACATTCATTTGGGAGTTAATATCCATTTTATTGTCTCCATTTACCAACCAATCATATGAATGATATATCAAAAAAATATTAAAAATGATTCATGACATGTTAATAATTGTGTTGTATGGTGTTTGAGATGATGACAATGAATAGGATAAACTAAACAAGGATATATGTTAATGTGTCATTTATAACAGTTCTTAATATTATGAGCTTTTCATGATATTTGGATAATCCTATTTTCCTATTGTTGACTTCATTGCTCTTGATGATGATTTTATTTTGAAAGATTTAAAAGTGATTATGATGAAAAGTTTAAATATTGTAGAGTTCCTTCATTCCTTGATTGATAATCTAATGTTTGATGGCTTTGATGCACACAATTTAATGATAAAATTCATTTTTTAATGAAAATATATTGATATGTTCAAAAGCTAGAGACAAATGCAAATATTAAGATCTTGATTTACTATGATGACAATTAAAAATTTATAGTCACAATGAATAATAATATGATATTTGCATGAATCTAAAGGATTGATTGTTAAATTTGAGGGTTCGAAGAAATTGTTGGATGAACATGAAAGAATCTTAGGTCAAAGTTCATATTAAGTTTGCATTTGAGATCTTAACACCATGAATTCGTAGACAATAACACCACAAAACACATTCAATCAGTTGTTTTGTATTTGCTTCCTCCTCTTTAAGAAACTTTTCACATTGGCCAAAGGACTAGTAGCAATTGATAGATCTAGCCACATGTCTACTCTTGTTCTTCTCTTGATTCCCTTGGGCCATAATCCATGTCACTACCAAACTACGTGTTAAGTCTTGATTAACTTGAGCAATACCTTATAATTGTGGGCTTGAGAGTACAAATACAAAGGACTCAGGGCTACTCATTGGGCCTAGTACTGTGATCGACGAATGTAGTATAGGTTAACTACACTTGATCCATGAGGATTTGAAGTATAATAAAGCCACTATGCATCAGTCCCAATAAAATCATTCAATGCAAACAAAGCTAAGAAGCCATTAAAACTAACATATTAAAATACAAAAACTTTATAAACATCTAATCTAAGTCATTGAAACTTATCCTATTGGGGGAGTGGTGTCGCATTGATGTGGAGTGGCAACCCTTTCTGAATCCCTTGGATAATGAGCTTGTTTCAATCGATTCTATTGAAGAGAATCGACGAAACCGATTGTAAAATGTGTGATAAAATGTGATAAAAACTATTTTAACATGATAAATGCTATGATGATCGATGTGAGTGTCTACTAAGCTATTCTAAATGTATGCAATATGTAAAAGATTAAAACCCTAGTTTCAAAATATGCTAAATGTATGCATCTAAGTTACCATGGAAGCCATTAACGGATGTTCTAAGCTAATATGCATGTAAAATGACCTAAAATGCTTTTAAAACATGAAATGTGAGTGCAAGATGAAAGTGATTTTAACAACATAAGTTTACTATTAAAAGGTGGATCCCTATTCAATAGATGCAAGCTCTATTTATAGAATAGGAAAGATGAAACTGATGGCTAAGATCAAAATGATCAATCAATGGTTATAATGGAAGGAAGATGGAGGCATAGATCATGGATTCCCATCAAGGGTTGAGGATGCAAGATTTTTAATCAAGAACTTACATTCATCCAAACAAACACACTTTCAAAACTTGCACAAGAAGTTTGTTGGAAGTTTGTTACAATTAAAAATATTCATTTTTTCAAATGAATGAAGAGGGAAAGAATATTCCAAAAGAATATTCCCTTTTTGGAAGGAATGTGCAAAGGAGGAATATTCCCTTGCAAGTGGGAAGAATGAGATTTGATTAGTAATTTGATAATTAAAACAATGTTTCAATTATGCAAATTAGGAGAATTAGGATATTCATTAAATAAATGATTTAATGAAAAGGGGGAAATGATATGATATTGAATTAAATAACTTAAGGTTATTTAATTAAATAAGAGGAATTAGGGATTAAATTAAATAATTTGATTTATCCAATTTCATAGGATGAAATGTTAGCATGAAAGGGGTGAATTAACCCAATTAGATTTAATAGATTAATAGATGAAAAATGATGCAATTAATTAAATAGCTAGGCTAATTTAATCAATTAAGCAAAAAGAGGATGGGTTTTAGGATGAAATGGTGTTAGTATATTAGATTTGAGTGCGTGATATCATTCATGACATTTTTAAGTGTCTACAAGTACATAAGGTTTGTTATGTTTTTCGAGAGCACGGGCATGAAGCAAAGTGAACTTCAATGGACATGGTCTCTCTAGAATTTGATTAATAAAAGTCTTGGGACTACCAAATCTAGGCTTGCTAAAATTCATATTGATATTTCAGACTTAATTTTTTTTCTTAATTCAATTATATTGTGTAGCTTAGGTTTGCAAGAAATAAGACAAGTGAATATTGGATGCAAAAACCTTTTATATTTTACTTATTGAAAGTCCATTTCAAGTCTAGAAGGTTTAGATGTTGTGGAAAAAGACTAGTGATGTCTTGCATGTTCTTCAATAGAATTAGGCTCCTATATATGTGGTGGCAATTTTGTTTCATGTTTGAAGGTTCCCATGGGCTTGAAACTTTATCTTGAAAGAGACTATTGAGAAGTCTCACAACTAGTGGAGAGCTTGAGCCTTAAGATGCAAGGAGCCGATAACATACACATGGTGCTCTAGATTGATTTTTATTGGGAAATATCTGTTGCACACCTTGCATAATATTAATAATGTGAAAGAATATTTAATAGTGGTGTGTCTAGATACATGGATACACACGGGATAGAAATTCTTAGCGACACTTGTATGTTGTAAGGGATATTGGTTAAATATTTAATATGGGAGTCATATTGAGATACACATTTAATAAATAGATGTCACTTCAAAATATTATTTTATGGTCATGGTTTAGTGAGATAGTTTATGTGATACCATTTAGTGGTTTTGTGCAACCTTGTCTTATAAAACAAGCACACAAGTAGTTCTTGGGGTTGGTTGTAAATTGAGCATCTCTTGCAGATTGAATATGTGATCACATGAAGCATGGATTAGGATGTGTGGCTTCATGGTTTTAATTCACTTGTTCACATGGAGTGCAATCGAGTTTCTTGATGCTTCAAAGGCCTTGCATGGAGACTCAACAAGTGTATTGCAATTGTATTCTTCAGATAATACATTGAGCTATTTGGGTGCTTTTCAGGGCTAGATTTTTTTTAAAGTGTTTTCCTAGGGCACATAGTGTTATATTGTGGCTATGATTTATTATTGTTTTGCATTGTGAATTGTAAATACATTTTTTATATTAGTTTTCTCATAAAGGTTATGTGGAATTGATATATTTTTCTTGTAATTTCCTTAATTTGGCATAAGAATCTAGTTTTTTAGGTCATAGGAGGAGACATTTTCCTAGTCTTGCCAACCCTTTATTTGAGTGGAACTTTTTTATAGTTAAATACATGATCATAAAAGAAAATTTTGAAGGAATTTTAAGGTTTTAGTTGGGTTTACAATTTTGGGGTGCATTAGATTTAGAGTTTTTCTATTGATTTGAAAATTGAGCTTTTGTGGTTTTTATTTTGTGAGGCTTTGTGTTAGAAGTATTGTCATTGATGTCAAATAAAATGTAGGTGATCAAATCAAAGTTCGGGTATGGAAAAACAAATTGAGGTATTCTTTAGATTATTCAATTCAAATTATAATACTCTTAAAATTATAATGTGTGATATGGAAAATCGAAGTGAAATATTCTTCAGATTTGAAGACCAGTTTTGTGAAAATATGAAGGATAAAATATATATAAAAAAAGGCTATGCAAACAAAACATCAGCGCTTAATCCACATATTATTTTCTTTAGCAACTCAACATAAAATCGTAAGTTGCGAAGGAGAAGTCTTTTGAAATATATGACGGTTCTTTTGTAAAAGACGAGAAGCTTCGGTTCTTTTGTAAAAGACTGTGGCTTCCAGCTGTCAGTGAGAAGACTAAAACACACAAAAATAACAAGACGTGATTCTTTTTGAGTAATGCCGCTTGATAACACATTTCAAACACTTTGTAAAGGACGTGTTTTCAGATGTGAAAGGACACGTAATCTTTAGAAAGGAGTATTTTCATCTCTTATACAAGGCGTCTTTTAGTTGTGAAAGGACGTGTGGTATATGGTTCGAGCTCTTCTAAAAAATGTTTTAAAAATTACATACCTTATAAAGACACGTATTTTTCAAACAATACATCTTTTGGAGTGATCTGGAAATTAACTTTGACAGAAAATTAATTAATCTTGAAAAGCCAAAAGGTGCGATGGGCAAAGCAATAAAATAGAAAGGATTTCCAATTTTTGAAGAGGACCTTTCTTCAAGAATTGAAATACAAATTAAGATTATTCTAATTTAATGAAGAAGTGTGAATAAGAGTTGAAGAGATTGAGTCATGTCTTTTCATCAAGGGTTCCTATTCTTGATCTAAGTATATAGTCATCATTCATTCAGGCTTATGTGGTGTGGTTGTAGAATATAAGCAATTCAGTCAAGAGTCCCATCTTCTTGTGTGGGCTTAGGGTGATATCTTTCATCACATAGAGCAGAGTGGAGGATAGGGATAGTGCAGATCTGATTGAAGGCAGTCTTACATCCATCAAGTTAAGGTTTGGTGCCTTGCATTAGGGGTTGGTGCTCCTCGTAGGTAGGTGCCTACTAAATTTGTAAAGGTTTAGGTGTTCCTTGTAGGTTGTATCCTACTAAATCATCTTTCTTGTAAATCTAGTAGGTTGGTGCCTACTTCCTTGTAAAAGTCATTTCAAAAAGTTGTGTCAACTTGTGTAAATTGGTTCATATCAAAAAGTTGATTGTAATAAGTTTGAAAAAGATTAAGAATTGAAAGTTTGTGTTGATTTACTGATTCACCCCCTCCTCTCAGTAAATATTTTGTGCTCTTCACTTTGGAGTATAAGTTTTATAAATTAAATTTTAGGGAGAAAGAAACCTCACCATTGAGTACATGAGGTCAAAAAACTTATAAATGAATACAAAACCTAATAGGGTTTGGAGTTGGTGCATTTTCAACTATTTTAGGGGTTTGGTAGAATGTTGGGTAGTCAAATTTTGTATAGTCATATGGATCTATACATTCCATACTATATGATCCACATAGGCCATAAAATACTACAATGTGTTAATTACTATTAGATCTATGACATATGCGAGTAATATTATAGTAGGTGTTAGTTTGGTATTCATAAAAAAAGCTTATTGGTTGGAAATACGAACCTATTAGTGAGTGATATCACTCACATGAAAACATTAGTAAGGTTTTTGGCCACACCCATAGTTATATTAGTGTCCACCTATTAGTATTAAACATTAAGGGCTTACCACTGGTTGGAGATCATGGGGGGTGCTCGTGGTCTTCCCCAACATTGCATGGCTTACACTCAATGTGCAATATAGATCATGTTGCCTTTGCCCGAATGTTGTATGGTTGCGGTAGGCCACATCTACTTTCCACCTTCACCATGATCCTTAGCTCAAATAACACCACTCCATAACACAATCATGTTATAATGTAAAAGTGTTATAATGTGTTCTTATTCTACCCTAGATGAACCAAAAAGTGGTTGTGGTCACTTTTTGGTTCCCCATCTTTCTACACTTACCCTAATATCAATCACTTCTAAATCAGTGTTGGTATTTATGCTCATAAAATTTATTTGGACATATCGGTCTTCTATATGCTAAATATATATTACATGGTGTTTGATAGAGTTATAATTTATCAAATGCCTCCAAAATTTATTTGGGAATGATATCTATATCCCTTCCTAAGTCCATTAAATCTTTCTTAACCATTCTATCATTTACTTTAAAATCCAATAGTACTAGTTGGTACTTCCATTTCTTTTGGGTTTTGATAGATGTTTTATGTGTCTTGTTATGTTATATATATTTTTTGTTTCAATGCTTTCTAAATTTATTCTTATAATAAATTCTCCTTTTTCTAATTCTAACTTTGAATTCTCAACTTCTTCACTTTCACCAAATTATTTCCTCCAATTTTGAGATTATATTATGGATTCTCACTCCATTGCTTCATTATAAACAGTAAATTCTTTGCCATCTGCAACAACCCTAATTTATAGCTTCAAGCCAAATGTAAACCATTATATACTCTATTTTGTGTTAGTGGTTCCTTTAATTCTTGGACCACACTTTTAACTCTTTGATCCTATTTTTTCACTAATTCATTTTTCTCTTACTTCATCTCCCTCATTTTACTAACACTTTTGGTAGCGTCAAGGAATAAAAAATTTCCAAAAATAGTTCACTTATCTCATCCTACTTCTTGTCATGTTTTTGGTATTATTTAATATATCATTTTAGGGCTTCATCTCTTAATGTCTATACAAATTCATACAATCAATTCTATTCCTCATCTATGCAAATGATATTCCAAGATAAATAGTTGCTCGCTTGCATTCTTGGTGTCCTTACTAAACATCGAGAGTTTAATCACATTCACAACCATCTTTATCAAGTTTGAAGTTCTATTTGTTTTAACTTGTTGTTTAGGACTTGTCTTTCCACCTAATTGTAATTATTTTCTTGGATTTGTTTCTATCTTTCCTTTACAACTTCTCTAACTAGTTTCACTTTGTTATTTCACTAACCCTTATCTTTTTCCTTTATCTCTAAGCAATTGAATTTCAAAATATTCATTATCCATTATTTTCTCAAAATTATTTACATAATCTCTTATTTCTCACTCTTTCTATTATTAGCAATGATTCAATATATATCTATTTAGTAAACTATTCTTGTCTTATTTGGTGCAAAGGTGACTCTTGGTCTATGTGGTTCACCTCTTCAAGGTGTCTTTTCATCTTTGGAGATACAACTTTTAATTATTTGTCAATAGTTAATGACATGCCATTAATTAATGTAAGATTCTCTCGTGCACCTTCAATTGTTTCAATTGATACATGGCTAGCATATTGTGTATATCCCTTGTATCATATTATTTCTCATTCTTTTCTTTTTCTTAAAATTTTAAAATTCTCATTATTTTTTCACTTAGTGAATGCATATTTCCACTTACTAATTTCTAAGTAGTCTTTCCTTAGATCCAAAGGTTTAAGTTTTGATATTGGATTTAACAGACCCCCAAATTATTCATTATGACCCTAATGTCAAACATATATGGTCTACAATATGGATTTATAATTAAAATTTCCATTTGTGGATCATCCTTGCTTCTACACCTTGGACTCATAAATTCAATTTGTAGAACACTACTACTTGTACACTTTAGTTAAGCACTATGGATTCCAAGAAATTTCTTCATTGATTCTTGAAATTCATCATTTTATTTTATTGTATCTACTAATTTGTTTAAGTTTTATTCTACTCTTTTTATGTGGATAGTTATTTTCTCAAGTATTTTGATATTATTGGGTGGTATAGTAGCTATTTTTTACTCTATTAGTAAAACCGCATAATATTTGGTAGCAACCACCTTGGTGTGATATATAGAGGCATGCCTATCATTCTTTATCCTTGTATGATATATTTCTTGTCTTTCATGGGTCTTTTTCAACCTCCTTTCTTCTTCATGCAACATAAAAAATTACATACCTATGGGTGATCCCACAATAGTGGGTTACACTTTTTGACCAAACTTGACATTGAAATGAACTTTTTAAACTAAATCTTCACTTTCAGACACCTAACTGCTAAACCACGAGGAATTTGAAGATGATGCAAACTAGTAATTTGTGATATTTTGTCTATAAATTCTAAATATATATATTTTAAAAAAGTTGGAATGAAATTGCAATTCTTTTTCCACCTCCTTCAATAACTAGTTTTTAACATTAAACACCATTTTTTAAGAGTGATGTTTATTGTATAACACAACCTTTTTCTATGAAGGATAATTTTTATTTTTATTTTTTGAATTTAGATTTTTAACTACAATATCTAGCTCCTTCATTTGGTTTCATAGTGTTTTATTGAATTTTTTTTCTTAATTAAATTATGAAGTCAAACCAATTACAATTCAGACATAGGTTTATTGTTATAACTATTATAACAATCTGAAAAGTTTTACATTACCCTCCTCTCAAGATAAATGTAGAAAGTTGTTTTGTTACCTTAAATTTCTTAGACCTCCCATGTGAAAACCCTTGAAGGTTTAGTTTGTGATATTTAACTTAGGTACAACAAAAGACAAAATTTGCTATCTCAAATTCTTATAATTAATTAGTGAGCTTATATTTACTTTAGGAATCTCCTTAAGCAACTTGTAATAAGCTTTAGTTAGTCCTCTGTTAATTATAATTAAATGTTATTTTTGTTAATTATAGTATTAACATAATCATTTAAAAATGTTAAATTAATGTTATTTTTTATTAAAATTATTTAATCATTATAATGTAAATTGTAAGATAATGCATGTTTATATTCTAATTTAATGAAATCGAAGATAGTTACATACACTTATATTAATATTAATAATTTTTTTTTGGCAGAAGACTTTAAGCCTATATATATTATATTATGAGATTGAATACAGACATATCAACTTAGGAAGTTCAGTATCTGCCAGCCCTTACAATCCTTTGATGTGGCAGCATAATAAATGAAAAGATACAAAGGAAAAGCCAGGCATGAGCAACTGGCAACAAGTTAACACAAGATGCCAAAGAGGCAACACTAAAATTTCAAAGCCCTCATTCAATGGGATTGGAGGGGCATTTGATGATGAGAAAAATCAGAATTGAGAGGAAGTCTCTTACACTACTGCACAATGGTCCAAATGCTAGCCTTAGAATCCACCTCTGAGAATGGTGGTTGGGAAGAAGTAATGATGTTATTTACCATATTCACTTGACCCTCTCTTTTACCTTGATCCACTTTTCCTTTTTGCTCCACAGTCTTTGTTAGTGAAGTTGTTAATGGGGTTGTAACTGATTTCTACATCTGGCCTTGAGGAGAAGTTCCATTCTTCTTGTTAGATACAACTAAGGAAGAATGCATTGTCGGAGCTTGCAACTGGCAACAAGTTAACACAAGATGCCAAAGAGGCAACACTAAAATTTCAAAGCCCTCATTCAATGGGATTGGAGGGGCATTTGATGATGAGAAAAATCAGAATTGAGAGGAAGTCTCTTACACTACTGCACAATGGTCCAAATGCTAGCCTTAGAATCCACCTCTGAGAATGGTGGTTGGGAAGAAGTAATGATGTTATTTACCATATTCACTTGACCCTCTCTTTTACCTTGATCCACTTTTCCTTTTTGCTCCACAGTCTTTGTTAGTGAAGTTGTTAATGGGGTTGTAACTGATTTCTACATCTGGCCTTGAGGAGAAGTTCCATTCTTCTTGTTAGATACAACTAAGGAAGAATGCATTGTCGGAGCTGAAGAAGCAAACTCTTTCTGTTCTGGAGGTGAATTTTTTGCCTAGTGATCTAGAACAGTTTCTTTCCACCATGAAGCTCGTTTAATTATTTTACTTTTGAAGTGACAAGCTGAAACAACATGACCTATTTTGTAGCATCTCCTACAATGGAAGGGGAGAGACCTTCATAATCCAATAATTGGGTCCAAGACTGACCATAAACTTTAAGAATTATGTATGCAGAAAAATCTTTAGAGACGTCCATTTCCACTTGGATTCGAGAAAAGTAGTATGAGAAAAATCAAAAGTTCCTTTATCTACAACTAAGAAAACACCTAAAGAGTTTCCTATGGCTTTAAGGCAGGAGTTGTTCCAAAATTGAAGTGGGAGATTTGGGAGACGAACCCAAATTGGCATGACATTGAAGGATTCAAAAGAAGGGTTGAAGGTTGGATGCCAAGGTTTAAGAAGGAGGGAGTGATGACCCCATGTCCAGAGATGAACAAAGAGGATTGAGTCTCGATCTTCAATGGAGTCAAAAACAATAATGAAGAATCCCTGTGCACATGGAAAGATCTCCATTTCATTTTTCAAGATTGGATGCCAATTTTCCTTTAACCAATTATTCAGTTCTGAGATATTTAGCCATAGCTGACTGAAATGACATATCAAAGCATGTACAGTAAAAAATTCCTCTTCCTTTAACACTTCTTCCCCAAGTTCCAGAACAGGGGATTCCTTGGAACATTTGAGAGGTCTAGTTTCTTTGGAGGGTTGTAGTCCCGTAGGGCCTCTTGGCTTATCAATATGGGACATGCCCTGTTCGAGCAACACAGTATCAGAAAAAATAGGGATATCAGGTGGTTTAGCTTTTACCTTTGAGTTGAAGGAGTCCTCTACCTTTACGTTGGGGATAAAAGAGCCAGCCTTATATCCGCTACCTTTTAAAGATCCGCTATCTATTACTCCATTTTGAGCTGACACCTGCGTTGTAGAGAGCCCTTCGGCTCTGGTCAACACATCTTTAAAAAGCCCGCTCTTTCCCAAAGATCTTGACATCTTAGTATCCCTTGTAATGTTAGGGGCTGGACCCTTGCAAATTCCTACAGTGTCATCATTTTCAGATGCTTGCCTTAAACTATTGAAAATTTCACGAAATATCCCAACCGAGGATTGAGTCAAGGAAGAATTATAGGAACCCTTGTCGAGTTTAGCAAAGTCGTTTGGAATTGCAAGGGAACCAATGGTGTGCACCTTAAGAGCATTCGGGGAAGATGAGGAGGCAACATGAGCCGTTGCAACTGGCTGCTTTCGCCATGAAGGAAACAGAGGTTGTGGTTTAAAGTTGCAGGGAGCCATTGAAATCCCTTGCTCTGGAGCTGTTGGAAAGCTGTTGGAAGAGTGACCCAATCTTGTGCATAAGTGCTTAGTAAATTTTGTAGCGCCACATGCAACTATTGGAACAACAGTCGATGAAGAGTGACCCGAAGCATTTGTGATTGTAGTTGAAGGGTGTCACCAAGAAGGCACTAGTTGCAAGCACCTGTTGTGGAGGGGTGTTGAGAAGAAGCGAATATGTTGATCAAGCCACTAGATGTTGGAGTAACCGGTGGGAAAGATCTCCATGAAGGCATCGAAGCATTGTTGGTAGCCGTTGCAGGGAGCCATTGGGTGGAAGCCATTCAAAGGCACAATGATATTAAAATGGGTTCAAAGAAGGTGATATGGATTTTAATAAAAATGTTTATGGAAAAGTCCATCCCTATACCCTGAGTTAGTGAAGTAAGAACTGGCACACTATTTACCTATCCTCACCTTTTCCACTGCAAAGTGAAGTCTAACCCGTGACCTCGAGGGATGCAAACCCCAAGCCCCAACCAACTTCGCAACAACTGGTGGCTTAATAATGTTTATGTCAAAGTCAATTCCTATACTCCGGGTCAACGGAGCAAGAACTGGTACACTATTTACGAACATCTTATCTTAATTATATTATAAAAAAATTAATTATCTTATATAAAAATTATTATAAATTATAAAGATATTATAAATATATAAAAAAAAACTCAAATGATAATATAATATAATTAGAAGAAAAAACATAATTATATAAATATAAAATTTATCTAATAATTATGTTATATAATAATATGCATAATATAATATAAATTTTTTATATTATACTAAATAATATTTTATTGATTAGATATATAAATTTAAATAATTTAAAAAAAAATAAAATTATATTAAATAAAATCTAAAAAATCTAAAAATTAAAAATTAGAACTTCTAACCTGGAATCTTCAAGCTTGATCATAGATTTTCTCTAACACAAAGAACAATATTATCAGTCTCATGAACCCTGACACACGCATTACCCTTGCAGACGACCTCCAACACATATTCCACCCGGAACAGATGATCGTCGAGTGAAAATACTACGATTGCCCTGTCATATCTGGTCAAACATCTTCTTAAAAATATGCAAAATAATAGTTCAGTTTTGTAGAAGATAGCCAAGATAATAGTTCTGTTATCTGAAAAATAGGCAAAATAATAGTTCATTTTTACTTTTCCTGAAAATCCATCAATAACACACAAAACATTTTAGCCAATCATAATCACAATAAATAATTTTTATAATTTATAAAACTAGCAATTGCACCTTTGTGTGCAATGGGTACGCCGAAGAGGTGTAAATGGTCAATTATGGAAAATGTTGGTCTGTTATTTTGCATGCATTTGTGCTGAGTCTTTTTATGAATGGAATGCCTTTTGATGGTTTGGAATAATTGTATTTTGGTCTTAACATACACTATGGACGGATATATGGTTTTATTTTTTTTAAAGATTAATGTATTTTGAAAAGATATATGGTTTAACAGGTACATTGTATTTTATAAAAAGGCTGAAATGAGTGAGGTTTTTCAAAGTGAAAATTGCTAGAGAGGTGGTTAAGATGTGGCAGGAGGAAGATATTATTGAGAGGAATCTAGTATAAACTTGCAGACAGAACTTGAGAGGGACTTTACTAAGTTATTGTAATTTATGAACTAAAACAAACAAAATATTAAATTAAAAAAAATTAAAAATGAATCTATATAGGTTGTAGCTTGATGGATAGCAATTGGAGTTCCAACCAATGATTCATTGTTTGATATTATTTCCAAGCTTTGAATTACAATTTCCTTGCAATGAAAGGAGAATGATACTTATGAAGGAAATGTAGATGCTTAACCAATAAGACCTAAACATTAGAAGTCAAGTATGCACATATGTGAATTTGGGGAATTTTTTACAACTATAATTTTTGAAGTGTACAATAGATCCTTTCATTATAGCCCTCTCTAAGACAAGCTCATTGAATTGTGTTGGTAGAAGTGCAAGATACATGTGTGTACCATTAGATAGTTGCATGTGATATTTGACAATTGTAGTTTGAAGTTGTTGAATGAATTCGATAGATACAATATGTAAAAACGACTCTACTTCAGGTATGTTGCCAAGTATGTTGGAAATGGCATTTGTAGTTAATATTGACATCATGGTGTTGTAAGGTTGTAGAGATGGTTGGCCTATAGGCAACTTAAAAGTATGGTAAATAGGAATCCAATAAAAATGAGGATAGTAATTTTGAAGTACAGTTTGATATTTCCAACCTTTAATACGATTGAACTTCAAATATGCTTATCAACTATTAAAAAAAGTTAATTGCTTGGGGAAGAAGGGGGAAAAAGGTAGATGTTTTGGGAATGATGCTTGTGGTGTGTTGGTTTGATTGTATCATATGTATAGGCAAGGAAAACATATATACAAAGAAAGGTGAAATGTAGGGAAATGGTATTTGTTTCATAAATGATAATAATTTTGGTCTAGTCATTGTTAAGGAACTTGCATAAATAAGATGAATTGCAATTTGGAATAACATTCTACAACACAATTGTAATATAATTAAATGAAATTAAGCAAGGAAAAGTAATAGCTAAATCTATCATAATACATAATTTTAAAATAGCATGTTTTCCATAAGTTTAGGTTACAAGGATTTTGTGATAATAATTTTGGTTGAGTCATTGTTTATGCACTTGCATAAATAAGATGAGTTGTAATTTGGAATAATATTCTCTCACACAATTGTAGCATCATTAAATGAAATTAAAAGAATATGTAATTTCACTTTTAACAACAATTACTTTAAAAAAAATATATTATTTATTACATAACATATAAGTACAAGACTCTTCACTCAACATCAAGTGATACTAGTAGTTTCATAATTGAACTAACAAACAATTTTTTTGCCGAGACCAAACATATTTTAATCTTTGTTTACATGTTTTCGATTTACAAAGAGATGTCATAGCTTACACATTCATTTGTGTTATAGCCAAAATGGATGGTCCCAAAAGTTTTACAGAAAGAACTTTCAAATGAAAAGTGAGTACACTAAACATCCATTTCATAGTATATGCTTTTATGTACATGCATTATGACATATAGTACTCCATTAGCAAATTAAAATCCTTTACTTATCTCTCCCTGCATGTTTATGCATGGAAGACTTGGTTGTTGAGACTTCAAAGACATACATGCTTGATATATTGTAGCTTTACAAGAAAAGACTCTTCTCTTCTCTATCTTCGCTAAAGTCAAATAATGAGAATGATTTATAGTAGTTGTGTTTATTGTAGCTTGATAACTTATGGATTCTCTCAAACCAGTGCAAAGGCTTGTTCTTTTACCTCAGTTGGAGCTATAACTTCTCTTTCCATGAGAATTATGCCATTAAATATTAGATAAATGAATACTAACACAAACCAAACGATGTGCTCTTGTAAGCTTACAACTATCATTTGCTTTTGAAAATCATGCCAAAGTGCCAAAGAAACGAGTGTTTTGAAAGTTGCTTTCTGTTATACTTCAATGGCATGTTTCTGAAACTTGAGCTAGGATTCATTAGTTACTCTCATGCTGCAATCAAAAACTTGGAAATCTAGGAAAGCCAGAATAAGAAAAAGTCCAACATACGTAACAACATTAATATCTTCTGAACCACTACACTTATGGGTGATTGAGGAAGACAAATAAGCTCAATACTCACGATTGCATTTTACATTTTGTAATTTTCAAGTATTTACAACACACCAGTCCAAACAAAGAAACAGACCAGTCATAAGAATACCTTCTTCACTGAAAGAGAGAAGGATTTTGATGAAGCGGCATAATGCATTGGCACAAATTTTTAGGATTTTTGTAAGAGGGAAATATCTGCACAATATAAAAAATATATGTGCATATATTAGCAAAATATAAAAAAAATCATATATTAACAGAGTGAAATAATCATGAAGAAATTACTATATTATGAGTATATAGCAACAACAAAAAAGTTAAACATCATAGAACATACAGTTGTAAACGAAAACTTGTTCACTGGAAGAGAGAAGCACGAACAACTACAACTGCAACTATGAAGAAATAGTGAAGCTGAACTACACTATATATGATATTTATTTAACAGTTGTGTGATAAATGGCAACAACTTTTTAAGTAACGCATAAAGATTTGAGATGTTTTGATAAGACTAAGTGGTTTAACTTTTAAATGAGCATTTGGCAGAAAGTTAGGCAAAGCAAAATTGGTCTAACTATTTTTATCCCCAATTTTGCAGTATGAATTTTTTAACGGCTATCATAGCACGCGTTTTGCCGACAACAATTTTTTTTAAACAATATTATTGTTGGAGACGTGCACTAAAATTCTCGTAGAAAGTGGTAACTACCTACTCATTGATCTAAAAATATTCGTACGATTTTCTATTACAATTGGACAACCTGTACGTTTTAACAATTCCTTGAATGATGGGAAGCAATTCGATGAATGTAGGCGAGCAAAATTAACCGTATAATTTGTTACACCAAGAAACCGCTGACAAACATTCAATGGTCAAGATTGGTTTAACCGTATTGCATTGGCTCTAGTCAATTTTTAACCATTGATTTCAGATATTAGGTCGGCTATTTTGAAATAGGATACGCCTTCGGCATAATTAAATATTTAACTTCACTTTATAAAATTGAATTTTATATTTTTTTAAAAATATATATATTTTTTGATTGGTTGAAAGCTAACTTATTAATAACTAGTTAATTAATAAAAAATAAAACTCATTGCAATAGTATTCCCTGATGCCAAGTACTAATAATAATAAAACTTGTTTGGTAGATCAATATTTTCCTTGTACTAGAAAATACCTTTATTTGGAAGAAAAAATATTTTGAATATTTTATTTGTTATGGTCCATTTCGAAACAATTTAGTAATGACAGACAAACGATCAATGTAAATGTCGAGGGATCAGGAATTTGAAACACAAGTTCAATCCTACAATCCTACTGTGGAAACTAATTACTAAAAGAGAAATGACAACTAATTTGGTTTTGTTATGCAGAATCGACCAAGGATCGAAACCTCTCACCAACCTCATTCGCAATTTGGCTCAACAAAAAATTTCAATTTGACTCTCGTAACACCTGCATTGATCGCATTACGAGAACGATTGGAAAATGGCAGTCCAGGTTTAGCGGATTTTATATCACAAAACCCTCAAAAGGCATATTTTGTGGAAGTAGACTAAAAAAAGAAACCCCTCCCTAAGCCTAAATGGATGAAGGCATCGGTCCTAGGTGGAGACAAATATACAACCATCAAGACGAAGTTAAGTGAATTGAAATTGCACACTATCTGTGAGGAAGCCAGGTGCCCTAATTTGGTAGAATGTTGGTCAAGTGGTGAGATGGGGATTGCCACTACAACTATTATGATACTTGAAGACACTTGCACTAGGGGTTGCAAGTAAGATTTAGGTACAATTGTTAAGTTTTCATAGATCCTTTTCTCTTTTCTGACTAATATTCGGTTGAGCAGAAAATTTGTTTTGGATGCCAATGTACATTTGAGATACAATGTACAAGTAAGATAAATTACTCAATTTTATATAAATATGCATTTTTGCATTCTAAACTCGGGTCTTTGCTATAGGCTTATTGATTCACCACTCGATCTTTCCATTGATAGGGTCACTTTGTTTTAATTGGTAAATCCATGTCACAGGCCACATTTAGCCTATATGCCACAGTCCAATGTTATCTATTCCATCAAAATAATCCATGACTTTCCCTTGACCTCATCTTATGAGGTTCGCTGCACTAAGAATTTGATGCAACATGCTTCTTAGTTTTACAAATAAACATGTTACTCAAGTTTACACACAATCATGTCTTTTTGGTATTTAAACTTAGGATTAAGGTGTAAAAGCCCCATGGTTTTACCACTTTCTCACATTCTTTTTAATTAGTGAATTATGCAGGGGCATTGTTTAATTTTTTTTGCACTTTTGGTTTTAATTTATTTTTGGCAGTTTTGTTTTCCCCTTGGTAACATGTGGCAGATCGTGTTGGTCTTCAAGACCCTCGAATCATGGTTTTCCCTATTATAGTGGGGAAGAGATGGTGGAGATTGTCTTTCTCAATCTGCTTACTTATTGCATTTTGATTAGATTATGCGATTTCTACCAAAGAGAAGAGGGGTGAATGTGTTGGAAAGAAACGGTTCATGGAGAAAAGGAAGGACACAATGGAAAAAGATAGTTAGAAGAGTTAGTGGAGGATTGACCACCACTTTTTGTGTGAGAGTTTTTCGCTAGAGAAGGTGTGGGACAGTTTGACTATGCCAAAATCTTGGAGAGGCCAAATGGATAATGGTGAAAAAAAATCCAGAGAGACATTGAATGCACGATTGGGAAATTAAGAGGTTACAAATAAAGGGAAGATAGGCAGCATTGCTAGAGTGGTGAGACTACGCCCATATGTTGCAGAATCGGTCTCTTCAATCTTGAAGAGGGAGTGAATGGGGTGGCCTAAGGGAGAATGGGCCAATGTAGAGTGAGGATGCTTTACAAAACTTGTATGTGAGCCTTACATTTGTGTACAACAAAAGATTGATTCCATATGAAATACAGGAGTCAAAGAACTTTATGAGGAGGAAGGGAGAATCATAGAGTTGTGTGGTAGAACCTTGGAGTGGGTAAACAAAGAATTACGAAAGGTGGCAACAAAAGACAACATTGACCATAGAGTAAGAACAAATGAAGTTTTTATGGGGTAATAAGTATATTGTATGAAGAAATATGGGGCAACGCAGGTAGAAACTTGGCATCATTCAAAGGAAGTTTAAAACATCTGCAAGCATCACTTGTGAGCCAGAGGAGAGTAGATTAGACTAGAAGAAAGGCATAAATAAATTCTATGAATGATGGTGAACATACACCAATACATCGTTGTAAATGAAGTTTCTTTTTATAAAAACAGTGAATTGGAGTAAGAGGTCAGAGAAGTTACCTATTTCGTATTGTTCTTTATTCTGAAATTTGTTTTGTTTTTGTGCATTCATAGTTGTGCAATTTATGAATTGGATAGGTGTTTTTTCAGTGATAAGGGATCTGTTGTGTTTGCCACCATCAGTGAATTCCCCTTCCACATATACCATAGTTGGAGTTATCAATTTTGTCAAATGCACACAACACTTGCATCTGGCCGCATTCATTAAAGTGATCTATACCAAGGATTGGTGTAGTATATTACATAGTTTTTTACATGAACATATTTTTGGGGGCATCAATTTCTAAGCTTTACAATCCCCATTCATAAACAAAAGAAAAATCCATATTGTCCACAATAGTATTGAGTTGCATAAAGAATGAACAAAATATTGACAAAGAAGGCTAGGAGTATGCTAAGTAGTGTTGGTCCAGAATAAAGATTTTGGGTTGAAGTTGTTGTCACTGCTTGTTACCTGATTAACAGATATCCTACATTATCTCTTGTTGATAAGACATCTATAGAGGCATGGTCAAGTCACAAGCCTTTCCTAGAGTTTTTGGTTGCGAGGCATATGTACATGTGCCAAAGGAGAAGCAAACAAAATTGGAGAACAAGATTGTGAAATGTATCTTAATTGGATACAATTATGGTGTGAAATAATACAAGATTTGGAATCCTATTGCACACAAGGTAATATATAGTAGGTTTTATTTTTATAGAAACCAACCTTTCTTATGTTACATAGAATCCATAACAAATTGAATAGAAATTTGTGATTCAACTTCCTTCTATGCCCTAAAAAGTTGAATCAATGCCCCTACATAGACAAGAAGTTGAGGAGAGCTCGTCTAGATATGAATATTTAGAAGAGGAAGAACCTCCAACTCAACTTGTTCAAAGGTCTGTCAGACATAAAAAAAAACCACTTGAAATGTATTCACTTGATGAATGGAGATGCATTTTTTATTTGAATACTAAAATAGAACAACTCAAATCTGTAGAAGAGGCATTAAGTATGAATGATACAAAATCTTGGAAGATTTCTATTGATAAAGAAATGATAGCTTTGAAAAGAATGATAGATGAGATCTAGTACCATTGCTTGAAGGACACAAACATGTTGGTTGCAAATGGGTGTTCAACAAATATATCGGTTCAAATGGAAGTATTAAGAAGTAAAAAATGGAGTTGGTTACAAAAGATTACTCTCAAGTTGAGGGTGTTGATTATGGTGAGATGTCTTATTGCAAAACTGGCATGCATTAGATTCTTACTTTCTATTGTTGTTTCTTATGTTATAAAGGTTGAGCAAATGGATGTGTAAATTGTAAGGAAAGTTAAGTGCAGAAACACCTTCCTAATGCCAATTTTATAGGAGAGAGATATAGAATTTTCCAAAACTTTGCAAGTTATAGTTCACTTAAGATAACATTCATGAATACAAAATAAAGAATTAAACATCACACAAAATTCAACACCATATTTATCATGGGAAAACCCTTACGGGAGAAAAACCCACACACCAAGTAAAGATCACTTTGTATTACAATAAATGCAATTGCATACAAAGTTACAAAACTTATACTTTCAGATGTTCACTCACAATACAATACTGGAAGCATTCACATACATAGTTCTTCGATTCATTCACCTCTTTGTTACAGTAATCCTTAGTTACAATGCATACCTCCTCAGTATTCGCATTACAAAAAAAATGCAAACGTTCCAAGAATCCAATCATTTCAACTTCCAAC
>VDFB02019519.1:0-12818 GCA_007258455.2 Sequoia sempervirens
TTTAAATTATTTATTCAAAAATGGAGAAAATGGACAAGTGGAAAATAAATAATTTATCCAAATTATTTATTTAGATAAAATAACAAAAGGAGCATTTAATTAAATTTATCAATTTAATTAAATGGAGAAATGAAAATTAGACTTGGATAATTAATTTGAATTATTTATCCAAAAGAGAGGAATGAAACACAATTAAATAATTTTGACAATTATTTAATTATAGAAGAATAAAAGGTCAAATAAAAAAATGATTTATTTAACTGTTGAAGAAAGGGATATATTAGTGACGCAATTAAATAATTTTAATTGATCAAGATATAATAAAGATTAGAAAGTGAATTAATTAAATAATTATTAAAAATTATTTAATTAATAAAGGAATATGATCAAACATAATTAAATAACTAAAATTATTCAATTATCGAAGGACGAGGAAGAAAAATGAAACTCGTAGGCTTAGGATATTTTTTAGTGTCTACACTATTAAAAAAGAAAAATGGGTGCATGCAATGGATGAAGAAATATATGCTATTAAAAAGAATCAAACATGAGAGTTAGTGAATCTTCCACAAAGAAAAGAGGTGATTGGAGTGAAGTGGGTTTACAAAACTAAATTGAATGCAAATAGTGATGTGCAAACATATAAAGCAAGGCTTGTAGCCAAAGGTTATTCACAACAACCCAGGATAGACTATAATGAGAAATTTGCACCAGTTGCTCATTTAGACACCATGAGAACAATATTGGCCATAACAGCTCAAAACAAGTGGACAGTATATCAAATGGATGTGAAATCAACTTTCTTAAATTAAATTTTAGAAGAAGAGGTCTATGTGGAGCAGCCACCTAGGTATGAGATTTTGGGACATGAAAACAAGGTTTAGAAACTCAAGAAGGCACTCTATGGACTTAAACAAGCTCCAAGGGCATGGAATAGTAGAATTGATTCTTACCTTTTACAAAATGGCTCCAATAGGTGCAACAATGAGCCTACATTGTATGCCAAAATGAATGTACAAGGTGATATTATAATTGTTTGTTTATATGTTGATGACTTGGTATTTACGGGTGATCTATCAATTAACATGTTCAAATCAAATATGAAGAAAGAATTTGAGATGACTGATTTGGGTTTAATGAAGTACTTTCTTAGCATTGAGGTGAATCAAATTGAAAATGGTATATTCATCTCTCAAGAAAAATATGCAAATGACATTTTGAAAAGGTTTAATATGATGAATTACAGAGCAGCCCCAACACCTATTGTCACAAGTTTGAAATTGAGCAAAGATGACAAAGGAGTAGATGTAAATCCAACCTTGTACAAAAAACTTGTTGACAAACTTATGTACTTAACAGCCACAAGGCCAGACATAATTTTTGTAGTTAGTCTCATTTCAAGGTTCATTGAGTCTCCAAAAGGTTGTCATTGAAAAGCCGGAAAGAGGATTTTGAAATATGTTAGTGGAACAAGGAACTATGGAATTCTTTACTCAAAGACAAGTGATTTCAAGTTGATAGGATACACTGACAGTGATTGTGTAGGGAGTATAGATGATAGGAAGAATACTTCTAGTTATATTTTTCACTTTGGTACTAGTGTAGTTTCATGGGCTTCAAAGAAACAACCAATTGTTACTCTTTCATCAATAGAAGCAGAGTATGTAGCAGCCACAAGTGTAGCATGCCAAGCAGTTTGGATGAGAAAAGTGTTGAAAGAGTTGAAGCATGAACAAGAAGATGCAACAAAGATACATTGAGACAACAAATCAGCCATAGCATTGTCCAAGAATCTAGTCTTTCACAATAGAAGCAAACATATTGACACTAGATATCATTTCATTAGAGAGTTGATTAACAATAGAGAGATCTTTTTGGAATTTTGCAGGTCTCAAGAACAATGTGAAAATATCTTCACCAAGGAATTAGGGAAAGAAAGTTTTGTGTATCAAAAAGATCAATTGGGCATCATAAATGGCAGCAATTGTGTTTAAGGGGGAGTGTTGGAATTAACCACAACTACTACCATTTACTCATTTGTATACCACTTCAAGTGCATCGCTATCAACTTGTCTTTTCATCCTTAAACGTGTGAAACAAGTCTACTCTATTTCAATTTGCTTGGCTTGTTCTATGCATCAAGACATTTTTGGTGAATGAATTAAATATGAAATCTGATCTCTCCCTCTCCATGAATTGTTAAGTGAATTTAATGTAATTAAATGTATTGCTTTTGCCTCTTTTTTCTTGCTAGGCATATACGTTGAACTTAAGAGTATTTTGTAGTGCAATGAATAATATGTAACATGGGAAGGAAAAGCACAGGAAGAATATTGTTGTAGCAACAGTATGAGCAACCATAAACAAGGGATAAATGTTCATTTTATTTTTTGAATCTATGAAAAGAGCAGTAGCTCTATTTTGTCATCTTAAAAAGGGGTGAAGTATGTAAAGATTTGAAATATTTGAAATATAAAACTATTGCAGCTATCTTTGTGTTTTCTTTTCTACTTTTCTTTGTGCTCTATTTTTCTCCTTTGCCTCTCCCCTTCAAAAAATACAAATAAAGTAAGAGAGGAGAAAAGGAGAAGACATTCATGCACAACAATCATTAGACCCTCAAAATTGACAGAGGTGAGGAAATCCAAATTGGAAGAATGTGCACTCTTTGCAAAATGGTGGGGTGGGAAATGCCCTAAAGAAAAAATGTTTCAATGGTGGGCAGAGAATTGGAAAGGTGAGGTGGAAATTGAATTCATACATAATGATTACCTCCTCATTGTTTGCTCCTCTATACAAGTTAAGCAGTCAATATTGGAAAAAAGATATTTGAGGATGAATGGGATGGAATTTATTTCTTGTCTCGGATTGGCAATTTTGATCCAAGGGAGTACATTCTAGATTGAATGGTGGTTTGGGAAAGCCTACATGACTTTCCATTGAAATTATGGAGCAAGGAAGTGTTGGGATACATAGGTGAGCCTTTACGAAAGGTCATAGGAGTAGATTCGACAACTTTGCAATTTGGAAATGAGGGAAAAATGAGGATTTGTATTTAATTGGCTCCATGGAGCCATGAATGGGAAGAAGTGGAATTGATCCATGTGGAGGGTTGACGGATCTAGAAATTGAAACACTCCTTAAGAAGGAGATGGAAAGATGGAGAGTTTTGAGCCAGCAACAAATCGGATCCAAAGGCAAGGGACTACTAGATTAGGAGGAAGGTACTTCAGGAGGTGTAATTTTAGGATGGGTAAGGAAAGGGGAGTCCTAGTTGGAGGGTTTTGGATCTTCGGAAGTGAACTAGGAGTAGAAAACCCACAATGAAGGCCAAATTGACCCTCAAATAGATAAGGTGGGAAAGGTATATTCGAAGAATATGGTTGCTTTGGTGGCATAAACAAAAGTGATAGAGGAAGCCCTAATTTGGGACTGAGAGACAATTTTGGAAGTTGACAATGAACTACGAGCCTTAGAGGAGGAAGGTGAAAAGCTCTTTGGAGATCAAGTTTTTGCTTTGAATTTTGCTAAAGTCAAGGAAATTGGTTGTGAGGCTAACAACTGTTAGATAGTTCCAACATTGGAAATGAATTGGGACAACTTGGAATCTATGGTGGGCTGTTCTCAAGCTAAGAAGGAGGTATCTACAAAATATTTGGAGAATCTGAAACTGGAAGTAGAGGCCCCAAGGAGAGATGGGGAAACTTGAAACATGGAGTGTCTGCAAACACCTAAAGGAAAGCTTGCAGTGAAACAAATTATGGTAGGAAAAATCAATCTAGACTATAGGGAAAAGTGTAAGGTGGGTAGAAAGTCCAATGAGGGTAAGAAATCAATCGATGTGGAGGTTGTAGGGCAGAAAAAAATCAAAATGCTTCCTAGATCGGGGAAGGGCATTACCCTTTCATAATGAATTGTAGGCTAGGTTTCAACAAAATTCTTGAGAGGCTCGATAGATTTCTATTTGGTGGAGATTTGGTAATTTTTCCCTCCATTTTTTATTGTAGTGTAATGCCTTAGTCTGGTTCTAACCATTACCCAATTAAATTGGAGATATTAGGGGTTAAGAAATCTATACAGTGTCTATTCAGATTCAAAAAAATGTGGTTCACAAATCATGGTTTCCTCCCTAAGCTTGAAGAATGGTAGAAGAACACTAATTCAATGGGAAACAAGCTTTTTTGGATCATGGGAAAGTTGAAGCTCCTGAAAAAGTAGATCAAGGATTGGAATAAGAATGAGTTTGGGAAAATTTTCAAGGAAATGGTTCGATTGGAAAATGAACTAGCTAGGGTAAATGAGGTCATTATTGTTAGCATATGGATGAAGATTTGTTAGAGAGAGAGAGAGAGAGCTCTTGAAAAGCCTTGAGGAGTAGTTGGATAGGGAAGAAATCTTTTGGAACCAAAAATCCAAGGAACTATGGGTAAAAGAGGGGGATTGAAACACTAAGTTCTTCCACAACACTATAAGGGAAAGAAGAGGATGCAACAGAATAGTCAGCCTCAAGTGTAGCAATAGGGAGATAATCGAAGGTGCAAAGGAATTTGTAAAGGAGGTGGTGGATTTTTTCTCAAATCTTCTCAATAACTTGGAAGGCTAAAACCTTTCGGCACAAAAATCCCTCCTACGCCACATTCCCAAATTGGTGAGTGATGAACAAAATATGTTATTATTGCATCATTTCACAAAGGAAGAAGTTTGAATTTCCACCTTTTAGGTGCATCTAGACAAGGCCCCTGGACTGGATGGCTACCCCATCCTATTCTAATAAAATTTTTGGAGCTTCATCATATCAGAGGTGATGGAGGCTTTGGAGGAAGCTAGGGCATTGAGCAATATACACTAATAGATTTGACTGCAAAATATGACAAAACTGTCTGACGAAATATGTAAAATTTGATGTTTGTCGAGTGCTTGTAAAATTTGATGTGTAATTTCCAATTTTTTTGAAAGTTTATCCCCGACGTTCATCAAAATTTTGACGAACCTGGGGTTCGTCGAAATGTCGGCTATTATTTTCTTCGAATGTTCGACAAACATGAAAAATTAAAAAAAATCAAATTGTGGCCGACATAAAGAAAAGTGAGTTCATGCCTGATTTATTGCGACAGTGTTTTGCTCTACTTGAGATAGTTTGTGGAGAACTAAGGACAATTTTTCTTGGGAAAAATTAGAAAAAATTCAAAGAGAGATATCGGTTGAGGGTAGTCATTGTCTTTTTTTAGAATTTAGTTGTGAAGTCAGATTTGTAGTTCTAGGTTTGAAAATCATATTTTAAAGCAACATCTCATCGGATTTCATTTTTAGAGGTTTAGGGTTTTAAGAATTTCATGTCAGTTGTTGTGGCCGGAATCACATAAAGATTTCAATGGAGGGAATGAATTTCACTTGTAGTACGTAATTAGCCGCTGATCCATAAGCGTAGTCATGTGGCACAGTGTGCTTCCATAACAAATACAGGGGATGCGAACATGTGACCCATGTTTAAATGTAGCTATGTTGGCGGAAGTAGAAATGGAGGCACTCATATAATGTAGTTAATTGGGTTGTATAATGTAGGTGTCAATCATCATTGGGTGCATTGAGGTTGTCTCAAGTTTAACAGGTTAGGATGTAACTATAGCATGATCGAAGAGTGATTACCTCTTGCTGTAATAAAGAGCCTATAACTCTGGTTGATATGCAGAGTGGTTGTGTTATATCAATTATGTAATGCATTCAAGCACAGCCCATGTTTAATGGGCTATTCTAGAGAGTGATCAAGATTTTCTAAACCTTATGAATGTTACTTGACATATATTTGCATAATCTCAAATTCCTTCAGAGGCTTTTGAAGTATCAATGTATCCTATATGGGGTTTAGAATGATTTCTTTTAATTAAAAAAATAAATAAATGATGTATTTCCCTGTAATTAGATAATGTGGAGATCTCCTAAATCTGCCCCAGCACACTATCCTCTTTGGCACTATATTCATTACTCCGACTACTAGGTTTTTGCATGTGACATCTTTAATATCTTCATGACCATGGCTTTTAAATAGATCTCGATGCTTTGCTTTTGATAAACCATGGTAACCCGCCCGGGTTCCACTTGTCCATACTCTTCAAGAGCGTTGTCTTAGAAGCTGGAGCTACATAGTATGCATATAAAGCAAGTCCTTCATACCTGCCATTGTTCCAAACCACCACTCACTACCTTGCTGAAAATGTTGACTCCATAAGCACAATAGCATGTTTTAAAATCATGGTTGCCAGTGATTGACCATTAAGCTCACCACTTTCATCATGAAGATACAATAAAATTTTTGTCTTCAAACTCAAGGCATTATGGAAGATAACATTGTGAATTGTTTGTTGTGTACGATTCGATTTTCTTGCACATTTACTGCTTTGCTAGCTTCCTTTAAGACTAGGTATTGCACCCTCAGCTGCAATTTCAAACAGCTCACTCACTATCACTTGAAGATTCCTTTCACTTAAGGCAATGCTTCTATAAAATCAAACTAGCCCTATAGGCTGCCTACTTCTTATGGGGACTCATTGTTTCATGGTATTTGTAGTTCTTCAGATCAGCCAGCTTTATTGACACTACTTCCTGAGTCCACAAGGTATTATTCACTATTTTTCCCATCTTTGGTGAGTCTCAAACTTGCTCAAAATGTCCAATCCACTACCTCCATTATACAATATTAATGAGCTGGAAAGAGCTTGAACCTGGGGTTACCACTATTACTTCATTTAGTTGGTCCACATTCCACGATTTTGCATTTTCCTTGTCTAACACTACCAAAAGTATTTGAAAATATGCAAAAGATTGACAAGGGTAAAGAGCTACTTGTTAAAATCTCCACTTTACTATGCAAGGTTTGAGCTTTATTATCTTGTCACTACTCAACCTCTTTTTGACTATCACATCTCAAGTGGCTGTCATTCTTCTTACCGTAGATTGCATTTACAAATGTCACTAAGCTACATAGTGTGCTTGTTATTGGCTACAATCTTTAGATTGCAAGATTTTGTTATTACCTACAATGTCTCAATCTTTCTGGTATTGCAACCTCACTAATCTGCTATAGTTATTGTTTATATTTCTATAGAGGCCTAGGGTTTGTAACCTAATCATGCTCTTACTAATGCTTACATTTGTTTTTTATTAGAAGACTCTCTCAATGTTGGGGGGCTCACAGGGATAAGCCTAGTCATAAGAAGTGACACATTGCATCTTTAACTAAAAGGATAAATTTGTATTGACATTAGCAATGGCGATTCAGACTCATTTGCTCCATAGGAAATGGGTCACTTGCTCTTACTAGCTCACTACCTCCATTGTTGTAGGAATTTTTGTGATCAAGTTCAATATTGATTTTAGGGTCTTAATAGTTGAAATCATAGTAAAATCATATTAATTTAATAAGTTTTGGAATTAGCATTGTATAGTGTTTTTTGGGGTCATTAACTTCATACTATCTTCTCTTTTGCAAGGGTGGTTGCGTGCCAAATTATTTTGGTGTAAAATATCAGAATTATTAGATTATGTTACCTGTCTATGAATAAAAATTATTGGAGTGTGAGTTTGATATTTTTTGAAGATCGAAATAGTCAAGCTTGGAAAAGAAAAATCATGTCAGATACTATTAGTCCAAAACAAAATGAAGAGACACTTGATAGATTGTGGGCTAGATTGAAAAGAAAAGGTGATGGGAAATGTTATTGTCCTTGCAATAATTGCAAGGGCTTAAAGATGAGACGAATTTTAACCACAACAACTGAGAAACATTGTAGGAAGCATGGTCATGTTGAAGGGGGGCATGATTATCGTCCATTGATAAGTTGTTCATTATATGTGTTTATATTGATTGAATTTGTAAATATTTATATTGTTTTAACATTTTATATGTATATATATAATCACTTGATCATTATCATGGTTTATTTGTGTCTATCATTATTATAAAGGTGGGGCGCCCTAGGGCAGATGATATGGATTATCACAGCCTAGAGAATGTGGTTTTACAAGCGGATGAACATGGAGCTGTGAATATCGAAGATGAAGTTAATGATCCTATGGAAGAAGATGATCATGTGCCAGAAAACACAGTTGAAGATGATGGTACGAATACATTGATCCATGCCACATTTAGTGGCAGAGTTGATCATGATGATCAAGATGACTTTGATTATGTTCATGATTTACGTACTTGACAAGGTATCACGAGCCTTTATGGGAGGCTGCGGAAACAGCTATTCTCTCCTCTTGTCATTGTTCTTTGTTGAACTTTAAGGTTATGAATTAACATCAAACCTTAGCAATCGCGGATGTTAGGTATGTCATATATGTCATCTTTTTTCATCTATTTTAATTGTTGTTAGTTCATCACTAGTAAATAAAGGATGAAATATGTACCATTAATATTCTTTATATGAACAAATTATTTTTTGTTGTAGATTGATTGGTAAATTTTTGTTACCACCATCAAATATTTTACCTCGCTCATACCGAGATTTATGTGCCATTATGAAAGATATCGGAATGGAGTATCAAGTAATAGATGCATGTCCCAATGATCATATTATATATCATAAACAACAGGAATTTGCAACAGAATGCCCAGAATGTCATATCAGTAGATATCGAACGAATCCAAAATGGTGCCTCATAAAGGTTCTTAGCTATATTCTTATTATTCCACATATGCAACGATTGTTTAGGTGCAAAAGCTTAGCACAATTTATGGATTACCATGCATGGAATAGAAGTGGAGATGAAAATTTTCAAATGCCTATGGATGGTTCTGTATTTAGGAACATGGAGGAAAAATAGCCACACTTTAAAGAAGAACCTCATAATAATAGGCTTTCATTAGTAGTGGATGGTGTCAATCCATTTGGAAAGTTGAGATCTATTTACTTGGTGTGGCATGTTTTTGTTATCAACAATGACATTCCTCCATGGATGTCAATAAAGAGGCAGCACATAATGTTGTCAATGATTGCGTTTCCAAGTATTGTTTACATCCGATTTTTGTTTGGCGTAGTAGCATCTCATTTGTCTTATTTGTTTGTAATGACTTATATTTTTTTCATTCAATAGTCATGTATATTAATTTATATATATTGCGGTAAAATGGTTATAATAGTTATGTAATGTTTATGTTGATTCAACTAGGTAAGTACCAAGTTAAAGATATGAATGTATATATCGAACCTCTTATTGACAAGTTACTAAAGTTATGGAATGACGTCACTATGTATGATGTCTCTAGACCAATAGGACAAAGACAATTTCAATTCTATGCAATGCTTGTATGGACAATTCATGATGCCCCAGGGCTAACAAATTTTCGTGGTATGTTATAACGTTCGACTGCACTTTAACAATATTTAATTTTATGAAGTAGATATCATGCATATTTTTAAAATAAGCTATTCATTATATATAATTATAAAAATTGACATATTTAATCCAATTATATATCATCTTGCGGGTCTTCAAACGAAGGGAAAATTTGCATGTCCAATTTGTGGTCCAAAGGTGAAATCTCGTCATTCAACAAGTTTAGGAAAGCAGGTGTTTGATGAGTATAGGAATTTCCTCCATAGAAATCATAAGTATTGAACTACTGAAAAACATCTTTTCAATGGGAAAGAGGAGACTACATCAAAACCACGAAGAATGTCCTCACCTATGGAAGTTGGAATATAATAGAATCAATCGTCAAGGTTACATACATCGGATCAAATTGTTTATCTATCATATATGATATGTTTTGGTTGCATTTTTTGCTGTGTGTTGTGTTTTCATGTTGTAATTGACAATGATTGTCGTTTGTTGTTAATTTTTTTAGCCTTATGCTTCATGAAGAGATTAGATCCAAGGCGTTAATGGCCGACTTTCTGAGGGGACTTAAAGTTATCGAGACAATTTAGTGGTGCCTTGAATATATTGTATATTTTTTGTTAAATATAAGTTAATATATTTATTGCCTTGAATCACTTGTAGATGGCTATCATCTAAATAAATCCATAAAAAGAAGATATAAGGAGAATTATTGGAAGAGAAAAATTCCCTTATCTAATGTGAAATGCAAAAGGAGTCTACCTTGACATTTTTTTCAATGCACAAGAGCACTACCTCATACACCAAGTTGAGGAGATTGAATTGTGTGGACCTGTACACACAAGGTCAATGTGGATGGTTGAGAGGCACTTGAAATTTTTGAAGGCTTTGGTTAGACAAAGAGCACATCCTGAGGGTTCTATGGTGGAGGGATATATGGTATGCCAGGGCATGGTGTACATTAGTGAATATCTTCCTAAGTTTGCAGCAAAGATCCATTTAGATCGCATTTGGGATCCCAACTCCATTAACAAATTCGAAGGGGAGTACCTGTTGGGGAAAGGTAGATTGGGGAAAGTGAGAGGTAATTATAAGATGATCATGGAGATTAATTGGAATGCATTTTACATATAGTTTTAATTTATATTGTACTTATTTAATTTTTAATCTTCAATATACATCAATTATAAATTAAGGTCATGTACTGTGGTATTTAACTAATTATACGTCGTTTGTGAACTTCAATTTATTTTGGTACAGTTGGTTGAGAGTGGGATGCACTACATTTGTACATTGCGAACAATCTTGATTGGATGATGGTATGGATTGAACGATGTCAACAATCTGGTCGCACATTAACATGGGAAGGTGTGGCTTCATTGGTTAAAGAAGCTCATTGTAATGGAGATTCCAATGTTACACAAAGGGAAATTGATTTAGCATATGGTTTAAAAGATAAATAGGTACTTATAAATATATTAATCACCCATATTATTTAATTATTTTCAATTATATCGATGTATATATATGTTGAGATTATTTTCTTTGCATACATTATTGAGAATAGTATGTTTATCAATTGGCGATATTGCAATAATTTTTTTTACATGTTTGACATATTGCAGGTGAAACACCACAAGGCTATGTGGTGCAATGGTTGTAAATTTTGAATCAAAATGTTGGATGACATGAAGAAAACTTGTGATTATATGGCCTCTTTGATCTTCGGGTGACTAATATTTCATCTAGAGCGACATACATCAAAGTATGAAAATCAATACTATAGGATTTTGGATGATATATACTTGAAGTGTGACTTTAAGTCCTTGAATTAATTTTGTTAAATGAATCCTATGGTATGAGCTCTGCGATTGAATGAAAATGATCCTGAGAGAACTGTTATTGAACATGATAATGGATTTACCATGGTTAATACAAGGTTGATTGAGCGAGCTGAAAATGAGCCCTATGTTCTTCCAAGCCAATGTGAGCAGGTATTTTACTCAGAGGTTCCAGGTAAATCGGGTTGGTCATTTGTTGTTAGACATGATCTAAGAGGAAGGCTGGTAAAGTATAATGCGGTGGAAGAAGAAGATACCAAAGTACTAGAAGATGATGTAGATGATGATCAAGATCAACGGTTAGTTGATGATGTCCCTGATGAAGATGTCGAAGAGAAGGAACTAGATGATGATGATGTAGGAGTTAATGTTCATGAAGATGACATCTGTGTGGACGATGACATTATCAAAACTGATATTGATGACGATGATGATGATATGACCAATCCTTACAATGTCGAATCTGGATCGGATGATACAGACAAAGAGTTGGATGAAGAAGAAGATCAATGACATTGAAATGTATAAGTTATGCAATTATATTATCTATTTGATATTAATTTCTTGATAGAATTATATTTGGCTTATGTGGTTACATAATTAATTCATGATATTTTTAATTTTTATGCCATTACATGATTAATTTAATGATGTACTTTTTAATGTTTGAAAGGTCAAAAAATTAAAACATTTCAATAGTGATGTTAACAACCTTGAAATTAGTGTGTTTTATGTTTCATGTGATCATAAAAGATTAAAAAGTTAGTTGTAGAGGTGGTTGTTCAGTGGTTGACGTGTATGTTGGTTCTTTTTACAATATAACCAGGTTTGTCTTCTAATATACCTATGGAATTGCCAATTCCAATCGAGGGCAACTCGAAGGACCTGGACCAACTGACGAGGACTTTAAAAGCCTCGTACACTTTGGGCTCTGCAAGACAGAGGTGATCCTTAATGAGTTTACAACACTCGCACCATTATTATAAACAACGTATATGCTTGAGGATGATCTCCCTTAATAGCTCAACCACGATAAGATAATATCAACTAGGAATTGGTTGTTCTGGAACAATATCAACTATGCGGAGGCTGAGTGAGATAACTAAACCACGATCCATTGTATAAGATAGTCAATGATTTGAAATTTGTAGCAAGCTCTAGGTCAAGACAAACAAATACTGAACCACACTAATAATTAGAACTTAGATCAGTGCCATATATCCATTGCACGAGTCAAATTCATAAGCATCTAGAGGTTTATAACAGATTTAATACATCACATATAAGATCCCTGACAATATTGCATTACAATTTCATTAGTGTGCATTCTAACCCAGGACTACTTATCAAATCCTTATACAACACATATCTGCCTATAATCCCATTCAAGCATTTTGATTAATTCCTTGAATTAAAGCTAAAATAGAATCATACACACCACAACAGTGAGATGGATAAAAACAACCCCAAAAGTTCGAATATGCATGTACAATGGAGAGACATGAGCTCAAATTTTTATTTCAACTCAAATACTAGTACTGTTATACAACATTAAATCTCTATGAACTCAAAACCTATTACATAATGACTCAAAACCTAAATTTCATTTCTCTAAAGCCATCGGACTTTACAATT
>VDFB02019520.1:0-19847 GCA_007258455.2 Sequoia sempervirens
TTGTTTGCATTATTTCTCTATTTGAGTGTTACTTCTATTTGGGATTTTAGCTTTCATATTTTACATCTTTAACTAATTTTTTGCAACTCAAATTGGAGATTCACATTTTTGGCATTCCTAGTAGGACCCTTCTCTCATGATCTAGCCTTTGTTTCTTGAGTTTTTTAGAATTGCAAATCACAAGTTCTAGGTCATCACTCATTCTCTCTCATTTTTCACGCATCATTGCTAGTGTCATTCCCTACCACTACCAGATGACTCACTAATCTAATTAATCACTATCATCATAGTATTTCATCTCATCAACCTAACTTTATTTTTATTTGATTTTGGCAGCTTTTTTAGATTTCTCTAATTAGTTGTGTAGGGTTTTAATGCTTTATTTTTTTTATGTTTTTTATAAATCCTTTTTGTAGATTAACCATATTTATTACAACTTTCTTCCCTAATCTCAGGCACTATTTAGTTTGGAAACAATACTTACTATTATGTTTCCTACGATTCCCAAGTCATTGGCACTATAAAATGTCACCTATAATTTTTATCTTTGTCTCACCTTTTTCTATCATTTTCATCTTCCTAATTTTTGGTTCTTGTTTTTTTTTTCCCCTTAATTCATGAGCTTATAATTTTCACTAATTTCACTCTTAGGTTTGTAGGTTTATGTTTGTTTTTTAAATATTTTATTTGCATTTATTTTTTTGTTTGTATGGCTTCTATTTTGGCACCCCTATAAGATAAATTGACACCTCTTCTTGTCATCACCAATTATTTAGATCAATACATCCTCTTGGAAACTTTGACTATCCATTTTTATTGTTTTTTTTTTCCTTTTAGTCTTTTCTAAGTTCTCTATTTCTAACGTATTTGCATCATTGTCACTTTTTTTTCTAGTTTTCATCTTTGTTCTAAATTTTTCTAACATTGTATTGCAGTTAATAAAAAATTGTGAATTGGTGACTCCATGACCTAAATTGATGCCTACACAATTCAATGCCTAGGTGGTTTATCAACTACATTGGTAAGATTATTTTTAAATCATCACATTATCTATATTTTTTTTATGTTTTATGTTGGTTCTTTTGCATCATTAACTAAGATTTAATTATCTTATCTTAATTTTAAGAGAGCAATTTTTGCATCTTGTTCTAAATTAGGACAAATAAGAAATGAATCAACTCCTTTAAAACCTTGAGTCCATCAAGACCAACCTAATTTTTAGAACCTTAGTTCAAAAATTTGTTTTATCCTCAATACATCTAGACCAATCTAATCCCACAAACCTATTGGAAGTATGTGCAGTTTGTGTTATCATTGATGTCAACAAATCTATGTTGTTGCATTGATGTCAATCTTTGAAATTCTTTGATTGGCTATATTATGTTGTCATTAGTAGTATCACTGATGTAAATCTCTAGTTTTCTTTCATGAGCATATGTTTGTGGATTTTCAACCTCTTGTGTGGTTGAGAAGGTGTTGCAGATGTATGATGCTTTTGGTGCTTGGTTTCCAAGTGCTTTTGAAAAAAATTGAATAAAAGAGGAAACAGTGTGGTAAAGAGTGTTCAGTGTGGTAGAGTAGTGTTTAGTATTTTGCTCTACATTTCTTCATGGTGGAAGATCTTCTTGTGTGGTTCATATTTTGATAAGAGGTGTTATATCTAGATTTTTTAGTTTTGGATTGTTGTGCAGAGAGAGTTGTGCTCACCAATGTGTGAACTGTGATACAGTGTTGTCTAGGAGAAATGGTTTTTCTCCACATTTGTATGTGTGGTGGTTTCTAGTCTTGTGGATCTAGAAATGGGCTTATATTACTCATACCTATCTCTAGTCTGAGTTGTTTGAGTTTTGGTGCTCTACAAGGTTGGATTCATTAGTTACAATATGTGGAAGGTTAACTCATTGTACAGGATGAGTATGTTCTTCAGGTGTATGATGTTGTGCAAGATTTGTTGGATTTCAATGCATTGATGGAATATTCTAGATTGTGTTTAAGTGTTGTGTGTAGTCTATGAATTGTCTTTGGATTTGGTGAAGTGTGTACTCAAATTTTTAATGGTGTTAACACAGGTTCGATTGACCTTGGGTTTTTACACTAATTGTGAATATGATTCAATGTTTGTGGAAGCATGGCATAGCATGTATAAATGGATTTAGGTCTAAGGTAAGGTGTGATGTGGTCCACCTTCATTCCTCTCCACCACGTGAATGTTTTGGTGTCGACCTAATTTGAATTTGCACATTTGAGGTGCGTAGTTGACCTTGTAGATTATTTTCAAGGTTGAGGATGGTATATATATGTGTTATGTTGATGAAGGATGATGATGTGAAGTGTGTGTGATGTGAATTATGATGTGAAGTGTGAAAGTGAAAAGTGCAGTGTGAGCTTTAACGACTAAGACTATTGGAAATAGTGAGCAGAAGGTGTCTACATTCTACAAAGAGAGTGCAAATGTTATGTTGAAGTAGTGGTGGAACTTTTTTGTTTCTCTAAGATGGATTTCTCATTGTAACAATCTTATTTATTATTATTTCTAATGTAGAAATAAGCCATTGGTAGTGATCCCTTCTTTCTTTTGGGTAGTGAGCCCTCTAGAAATGATCCTATTGTATTCAATGTTGTAATTACTTTATATTGTGACATAATCCTCGCCGTGGTTTTTCCCTTCTTGGTTTTTCTATGTAAATTTGGTATTCTCATGTGTATAGATGTGTTAGCATTACTTTTTCTCATGTTTAAATTTTGTTAATGTATGATTAGGGTTTAAAGATTAATTCAGATCTGAATGTTAATGAGGGTTTGATGTTTTGATGTACAATTGATTCACCCCACCTTCCCAATTGTCTTGTGCATTCAAAAATTGGTACTAGAGCAAGGTACCTTTGAAGGAAGCTTAATTGCTTCAGGGAGATCTAGGATGGTGCACAAGAAGGAGGATCCTTTATTTGATGGATTTGATTATGCATTTTGGAAGACTAGGATGGAATGTTTCCTTATTTCTCTAGGGTTTGGAGTTTGGAAGTCTATTAAAATAGGATATACAATGCCTAAAAGTATTGATGATGAGACCAAGGCATATGAGAACAATGGAAAATCAAGGTATTATCTCTTGAGTGGTCTTTCTAATTCAGAATTTGTAAAAGTTGAGTTTTAAAATTACTGGTGAGATCTAGAAAAATTTGGAAAGTATCTATGAAGGAGATGATAAGGTCAAAAAAGAAAAGATGCAGAATATTAAGACTAAATTTGAAACCCTAAGAATGATTAAAGAAGAAGATATTACAGGCTACATGCATAGAGTGGAAAAATTTGTCAATTCCATCAGAGGCCTTGGAGGAAAACTTGAAGATGAGGTGGTAAAGAAGGTATTAATAACTCTTCCTAAAACTTATAGTTATAAGGTGTCTGCTATTGAAGAAGCTCAAAATTTAGATCATTATTCTAGAGATCAATTATTTGATGCTTTAAATACTTTTGAATTGAGAGAGTTTGGTCCAAGTTATTCAAGAAAAGAGACTACTTTTAAAGTTGGAAAAGTAGAGAAGAATGAGGAATCTAATCTAGATGAGTTTGATGAGCTAGAAGCAAACTTTGAGAGGAAATTGAAAAAGGGCACTAGAAAATACAAAGGCAAGTTACCTTTCAAATGCTTCAATTTTGGAAACATAGGTCATTATGCTTCAAGATGTCTAGTCAAAGCTTCAAATGAAAAATTTGAGGAGAATAAAGGTAAATCAATTAAGATAAGTTACTATGTTAAAGATGTTAGTATATCTGATGATGAGGATAATGAATGCTTGTTCATGGCTCTAAATGTTGGAACTAATTCTGCTAACTCTAAGAGATGTATGAAGGAAGTTGCTCCGAAAGAAGGTCAAAATGGAACTATGGTGACTACTTTTCATTCTAGAGAGGACACAAACTACTGGATTATTGACTGGGGATGCTCAAATCACATGACAGGTGATAATAGTAAGTTTTTTAAACTTGAAAAGTTTGAAGGATGGTGATAATAATCAAGTAAGATTTTAGAAAAAGTTTCAATTTTTTGATGGAGCAATATAGATGATGTTCTTTTATGTTAAGGCTCTATAATAATGATTCCAAGTGGAAAATGTGTATCAAAGGATATAATCTTGTGTTTCAGGATGGTGGTTGTGAGATCAAAAAAGGCTCCAAAACTCTAGTTGCTATAGGAATGATAGATGGAAATGTTTATCAACTTAAGGGTGCTAATGGTATGTGATTTATGATTCAAATCAATGAAATTTGGCTATGGCATAGAAGAATGTGTCACATCAATTTTTATAGCCTAGTTAGAATCATCTCTACTCAAGATGTGAGAGATCTACCAAGGATTATAAAGCCTATAAATGTAGTTTGTAAGGAACATCTGGTTGGGAAGCTGACAAGGAAAAGGTTCAATGTCATAGAATAATCTACCACCAAACCTTTGGATTTGGTGCATATAGACCTTTGCGGACCTACACAAACAAGAAGGTTTCAAGGTGACATGAATTTCATGTTGTTGATTGATGAATACTCTAGAATGACTTGGGTAATTTTTCTCAAAGATAAATTAGAAGCTCTAGATAAGTTTAAGGAATTTAAAGCTATGTTTGAGAATGAAGTGGAAATGAAAATAAAATGTTTAAGATATGATAGATGTGGAGAGTTCACCTCTAATGAGTTTAAAAATTTCTATGAAGATCATGGAATAAAGAGACATTTGTCAGCTCCTAGGACTCCTCAGCAGAATGGAGTGGTGGAAAGGAAGAATATGACTATTTAGGAAGTAGAAAGGACAATAATGAAGAAATAAAATCTATTAGATGTCTACTGGAGAGAAGAAATTCATATTGTAGTCTATATACTTAATAGAGCACAAGGAAAAATAGTTGAAAGACTCTCTATGAGTTGTGGTATGGAAGAACTACTGTCAAGTATTTCAAAGTGTTTGGGAGAAAATGCTATATCAGAAGAGATGAAGAGAGATTAGTAAAGTTTGATGCAAGATATGATGAAGGAATCTTCATTGGATACTCTTAAAAAATCAAGGATTACCGATGATACAATAAGAGGCTAAAAAGGATTGTTGAAAGTGCAAGTGTCAAAATAGATGAAGACTTACATAAAAGCTCAGTGTTGATAGATGGATATGAATCAGATGAGTCCTCTTTCAAAGAAGAATAAAATGACGAATGTAAGGAAAAATAAGTGTAGGTTGAAGAGGAAGAAGCTCAGAAAAGGATCCCTAAGACCCCTAAGTATGTGTAGAAGAATCATTATGAAGACCAAATCATTGGTGAAAAGAGTAGAGGTGTATTGACAAGAAGAAAGGATCATATGATAGAAAACAAGTAAATTTATGTTTACTTTCCAAAGTTGAACCTAAAACAATAATTGAAGCATGCAAATAAGAGTATTGGAACAAGGCTATGGAAGAAGAACTGGTGCAAATTGAAAAGAACCAAACTTGGGAACTTTTCCCAAGACCAACAAATAAGACTGTGACTGGAACTAAGTGGATGTTCTGGAACATATTGAATGAGAGTGGAGAAGTTGTTTGGAATAAGGAAAGACTTGTGTGTAAGGGTTACTCACTAATAGAAGGAATAGACTTTGAGGAGACATTTTATCTGGTGGAAAGGATGGAGGCTATTAGGATGTTTTTGGCTTTCGTAGCACATAAGGATTTCAAAGTTTATCAAATGGATGTGAAGTATGCATTCTTGAACGATGAGTTGGAAGAAGAGGTATACATTGAACAATTGGAAGGATTTTTAGTTGTTAGAAGATATTAATATGTTCCATAGATTGAAGAAAGCACTATATGGACTCAAAAAAGCTCCCTCAAATTGGTATGCAAGATTGGATAGGTACTTGTTACAACAAGGATTCAATAAAGGTACCACAGATAACAATGTTTATTTTAAAGTTGAGAAAGATCAAATCTTGACTGTGGTTGTGTATGTTGATGATATAATATTTGGAGGAAATGGAAGTATGTGCAAGAGATTTATAGAAGAGATGCAAAAATATTTTGAGATGTCTATGTTTGGGGAGATGAATTTCCTCGTTGGACTTCAAATTAATCAAACAGAGAAAGGTATATTCATTTTTGAATCAAAGTATGTCAAGAAAATGTTGAAAAAGTTTGGAATGAAAGACTCTAAACTAATATGTAATCCTATGGGTACTAGTTGTAAGCTGAGTAAGAATAAATAATCTCCTAAGGTTGATCAAAGCAAGTATGGATCAATGGTTGGAGAACTGCTATATCTAACTACTACCAGACTGGATATCATGCATGTAGTTTGTCTTGTGGCTAGGTTTCAAGAGGATCCCAAAGAGTCGCATGTGGCAACAGTAAAAAGAATATTCAAATACTTGAAAGGCACTCCAGAACATGGTTTATGGTATCCAAAGGATATTGATTTCTATCTAAGTGCTTACACAGATGTAGATTGGGAAGGTTATGTGGATGATAGGAGAAGTACAAAAGGTGGTGCTTTCTTCTTGGAAGCAGGTTGATGTCTTGGCTAAGCAAGAAGTATGATTTAGTTTCATTATCTACTACATATGCATAATACATTATTGTAGCATCATGTTGCACACAGGTGTTGTGGATGAAGCAAACCTTGAAGGATATCAGAGTGTCATATGATGAACCAATTCCTATCGTATGTGACAATACAAGTGCTATCAACATTTCAAAGAATTTGGTAATGAATTCAAGTAAAAAGTATATCTCAATCTGGTATCACTTTCTAAGGGAGAGGTTGCAAAGAATGAGGTGAAGCTGGAGTATGTTCCTACAAAGGATCAAGTTGTAGATATCTTCACTAAGGCTCTTCCTAAGGATACTTTTGAGTATCTCTTAGAGAAGTTAGGGGTTATTGCCCCTCCTTATTGTTGTGCAGTTTTGCACACACGCCCCACCTGGAGTGGGGACCATCTTTTCATGATGTCTTTTGACCTTTGGTTTTATGAGATTTATTTCTTAATGTCTTGAGATATTGGTCTTACTGGTTTTGATCTTGACTTGAGGCTTGAATTGGTTAAAGTTGGCTTTTAGTGAAAATTCGGGTTCTGACCTAAATCCGAGATTTTCCAGCTCCGGCGGATTCTCCCGGGCCTTGGTTCATTGTCTGTTCATTGCTGTATTTTCTGAATCCGGGTTTCTGCTTGACTCCGGGATTTTCTGGTTTTGGCAGATTTTTCCGGACTGCGTTGAAATCTCGAACTTCGTTAAAATCCCGGTATCTGCCATATCCGCGAAATTCGTGTTCATCCAAATTTTTCGCGTATCTTGGGATTTTCTAAAATTCTGTCCTGGGCTCGGGTTTCCAAATTTTTTCAGACGTGTCTTGTCGGTCATTAATGCTCAAGTTCCTTTGCTCAGACATGAATAGGGATGGATTTAAAGTCTCTTGGTCATCATTTTAGTTTCATTATTCACTTGTTTTCTGCCTTGGCGTCTGAGTGCATTCCCTATTCGAGCTTTGATCATTGATCTTGAGCTGCTTGCGTGTGGATTGGTGGAGCGCGAATTAAGGTTTTCATTGCTAGGGCGTATTTGCTTTGTTGTCATTTCTTCGGGTCTTAATTTCATTCAGGACGTTCCATGGTAAGTTGTCATTGGCCCTTTAATTTGCTTGCATGATGATTGAGTTTTTTCTGAGTTGATTGATGGTCATTTCAGGTCGGCCTATGCTTGGTCACGATTTCATTTTTATCGAATTAGGGTTTGACCCATTTTCGTGAATGTTCATCACTCACACTATGCACTACTTTGTTTGCCCAATAAATGTCAGATGGGTTAGTGTTGATGGGCGTTCGGGGTAGGATTTTGTTCTAGGTGCACAATTCATTATATTTGGCGAGATTAGGGTTTTGGGTGTTTTGCTCGAAACTGTTAAGAATGGTTGAAATCTTGCACCAAGGTTAAACTAGTCTCCTTCCTTGTGAAGATTTGAATGCTTTAGATTCATCCTTACGGGTAGTATTTCAAACCCCGAAATAACCCTCATTTTCATGGCAGGAGGTTTATTCATCGAAATTAGGGCATCATTGTTTTGCCATGAGGACTCATCATTTGAAAGCCTTGGAAACTTAAATTCATTTACATTCCAAATCTTGTTGGTTGGCGTCAATTTTGAAGTCATTAGAATCCAAGTGAGCAAGGTTTTGCATGTTCATTCAGTCGCTGGTTCACGTGTTGTCTTTCGTCGGGTTTCCGAGGTCTCCGCGGAATTCCTGCGCACCCGGATTTTCCCGGTTTCAGCCAATTCCACGGGGTATAACGAATTCTGGAATATTTGAACTGTCCACAAAAATCCTTCCTGTCCGGACTTTTCTGGTTTCCCTGTCTTGTTTTATTTCTTTCGATTTCTCAAAGATAGGATTAATGGAGTAAATGCTAAATGCTGATTTCTTATTGCTAATGGATGGATTTCATGATAATATCATAAACCTGTGTCTGTACTAACGATTTATTTAGCGAATGATGTCTTGCAGCAAGAATCTGTCTGGGTCAGATTTCTCTGAAATTTCGCCCCAACTGGATTTTCCCA
The DNA here is from genome assembly GCA_007258455.2 of Sequoia sempervirens. Taxonomy (NCBI): domain Eukaryota; kingdom Viridiplantae; phylum Streptophyta; class Pinopsida; order Cupressales; family Cupressaceae; genus Sequoia; species Sequoia sempervirens. The sequence goes on from VDFB02019520.1 coordinate 8,577, forward strand.
GTTTACCTTGTTTTCCCGGATTGCTTTATTTTTCTGGATTTTCAAAGATTGATGATTTGTGGCAGATTTTAATTGCTTCATATGATTTTATGCTAACCTTTGGATTGAAACATGTATGACAATTAGATACTCATGACATTCTTTTGTGAATGCAGGCTGAATCAAGTAAGGCCGCTGCAAGAGAATCTAAAGGAGACATGGAGGGGTCCTCCATTTCAGAGGCAGAAAGATTAAGGTTGGATACCAGGAGTGAGCTGCCAAAAAGCAAGATATCTTCTGTGTGGTCTGAGGTCTCTGACACCAATGTTGGAGCATGGCGATATGAGGAGTTTAAAAAGAGAACAGCTCAGAAGGATCTGTCAGTCCTGAGACAGGGAATGATGAAGTCCGGGTTAGTTCATGTGGCAGGGTTCCCTCCTATAATCCAATGCTATGAGTTGATTCTAGAGTGTGCCTGGCAGAATGACTTTGACACACAAAGGGTTGTCAGCACTGAGGGAAGGTTCTTGGCGAATTTTAGTCCTGTTTCTATCGCCCAAGCCTTTGACATACTGGATTTGCCTTCTGTGTGCACTCTGAACATGGACTTGGCCAGAACATATTATGAGAATGAGCCCACCAAAGCTCAGATAATGATTAATGCTTGGTTGGAGAAGCCAAAGTCACACTATTCCAAACTACCCAAGCAGTTGCATAGAGTTAAATTCAGATCGGATATCTATGATGCAATCACATTTTTGAGCAGAGTGGCGGGTTTGAAGACGGCTGGAGTGTTAGAGAATTGGATGGTTCATGTGATAAACAAGATTGAGCAGGGTACCGATTATCATTGGGAAGGACTTATTAGCACTATGATTGATAAACAGCTAAGGGATGTCCTAGAGACAAAGAAGTTCACTATGTCTTCTTATGTAATGTATGTGTTGGCTAGATTCTACCCATATAGGGGTTTGAATCCACAGGGGACATTTGGACAGGACATAGTCTATGAGATATACCTGAAATTGCACCTAGGACACCGGGATTACCGAAGATCCAATGATGTATTCACAATGCATATCACTAGGTTGCTTCAAAATGCGGAGCATGTGAGATTGTCAGAGGGAGTGAAGGAGCTAATAAAGAGATACGGAGCCTGGTTCATTCAATTTCCCACCTTCTCTTACATCAGAATTGATGGATGTCCGGCTGCTCCATACAAGTTACCTCGGTACCCTACTGATCATATTGTGTTATTGGAAATTGTTAGACAGATATGTGAGTTTGATGCCATTGTCAAAAAGGAGAAGCATAAAACAGGTTTCGGTGGGGATTTCCCTCTTGGAATTGGCGTAGCAGAGGTGTGCCCTTCTATCCAATCGACACATGCAGCAGGGGATGAATTGGCAGCTCATGGTTTCTCCTTCCATTCCAAAAGGACAAATTTTGATATCACCGGGGAAGCACAGAAGAAGGCTACCAAAGAATATCGTCATAAGGATGACCTAGAGGACTTATTGGGCCAACATCAAAGATGATTTCGAGGCAAGGAAGAAAAGGTACTCTAGGGCTTCCTGTTACGATTGGGCAATGACAATCAAGTTAATCCCTGACCAACTGAGGGATGATGGAAACTTTGCAAGATCATGCCTATGAGTCTGTTAAAGACAACCAATCAGATATAACCGGAACGATGAAGTAAACTGAGTTGAAGATCCTGGATGGCACCGGTTATGAAATTTACTACTTCATGGCTAAAACATAAAGTTTGGGAATTGGAGAGTGAGAAGGTACCCTGTACCTTTAATTTGATGGGAAATCTTAATCCTATGTCTACTTCAGAAGAATCCGGGGAAGATGATCCCAAAGGGAAAACTAAAAGGAGCTTACCTTTCAAGATAAAATCAGAGGTATTGATGTCATAACCGGACACCAGCTGGATGATGCAGCAACCTACCTAGCGGTGATGGATAAATATCAAGCCTACAAGGATGATTGGAGTAGGACTGTTAAACAGTCAAGAGAGGAGATTGGCTCCATTGAATGTTGGCTTAAGATCTTGCCCTTGCCACCTATCACCGAGCTAGATAAGGTATTTTTGAAGGTTCAGGGATCATTGGCCCAGAGTAAGGATAAGGAAGGCGACAATTAATGCCCATTTTGAGATTTGTGCTTCCCTATTAGTATAAGACATGTGTTGATCCAGGCTACATTGGGGAGTGTGTCTTGGCCAACCTTGATGATGTATCGGCATTTAATGTATGCCTTATTTTGAAATTCCTTGAGGCTGACTTGTTTTGGCTAATTTTATTTTGTAAATGTTTGGTTGGGCTGACATGTCTTGAGAATTTGCTATAAAGGCATTCCTGCCTCATTGTAAGAGATAGATAGAAGGATAAAAGAGTAAGAGTCAGAGTTTGATATAGTTAGGTTAGAGAATTTTGCAGTATTTTCTTGAAGCAAGCATTGTAACAAAACTGTGGAATTGTTGCAGCATTTTGATGATCTAATACAATTGAAGACATTGTGGTTTTCCTGGTGATATCTCTTGTGTTAGTTTATCTTGCATGGTTCCTGTTGTTTCATCTTTCAAATTTTCTTAAAGATTTGTGATTTAGTATTTTAGAGTTAAATTAATTTGGTGAGTGATGTGCATGATTTCATATTTGGAATGTTTGTAGCAATCTCTGGTCTATACTCCCAGTAACTATCTGATTGTAGTAGACTGGTGAAGTCAACCTGGACCATACATTTATCTGTGCTTAGTTCGATTGTGGATGCATATCTATGATTTGAAAACCTATATGCCTTAGAAGATTGCACCGTTCTTGTGATATTGCATTGTGGGTTGATCAGGAATTGGTTGATTGAGATTGGTCCATTCCAGATATCTTTCATTTGCATTGTTCATTCTAGGAATAGTTTAGATCTTATCATATCTTCACACCCTTACCTTTTGCTATTTCTTGATTATCTAGTTAGATTTAGGATTTAAGATCATCATATCGCATAATCTAATAAATTGGAAAGATACAGTTTGCTTGTAGTAAGGTCCGATTGTGATTACCAGCATTTCACATATTATCTAAGTTGTTTATGCATTGTCACGACTTGACACCCAAAAGACCTTGGGGTGATTTTTAATAACTCATTGTTGAAAATTACCTTTCAAGAGAGATAGGATATTGTATTCTGTCTGAGTTGTTTTTGTGCAGAAAACACCATCAATAGATTAGTGCTAGAAGGAGGGCCTAAATGAGCACACTGGATCGTTTCTCGAACGCCATCTCTCCTGAGAGATATAGAAGAAACACCAGATCTACCGCAGGAGAGGAAGATTTACAGGAAGTACAGTTCCCCACTAGGTCAAGAAGGACTCGAGAAAGGGGAGAATCATCATCACCCATCCCTTCACCAGCATCATCCATATCTTCACATCCAGAGGTCGAAGCCATACCCATCCCTGAGGCAGTTCCCATTCAACAACCTCAGCCTATCGTTAACCAACCACAACCACCACCCCCACTTTTTCCAATGGCCTTCCTTGCTAATAATCTGTCTCCTTTGTTTTTCAACTCTTACAATGTAATGCCCAAAAACCCTGAACACTTTTGTTCACAGTTCCATGTCAATGACCCAAATAGGACTGCAGAAGAGCACATAAGGATCTTCCAAACCTGTCTCAAGGATAGAGGGATTGTTCATGAGGATGTTGCTTGTAGGTTGTTCCCTTATTCACTAGGAGAAGAGGCCTTTTACTGGTACAATCACCTCCCATCTGGCTCAATTCTTAATTGGAATGATCTTGAAACTGCCTTTTTACAGAAGTTCAGAATAGCTATCAGTGCCAATGAATTGTATTTGCAATTCACTAGAGTCAAGAGAGAGGTCAACGAACCAATATCTAGTTTCAATAATAGGTTTCACCGTGCGTACACCAGACTTCAAGATCCTTATGTTTTGGATAACAATACAGCCCTGGGAGTCTATTATGAAGCATTGGACAACCTTACAGTAACCTTTCTGAAGTGGAGACCCAACCCTCCAGCTAACCTAACTGATGCCTATATAGAAGCTGTTAAGCTTAGCACAGATCTGAGGCAACATGTGACTGGACCGTTGCCTTCTCTAGGACCAGTTGCACATCCCAATCAGGTTCAGGAAGTAAATCAGGCACTTACCAATCATACCTCAATCATGAATCCAATACCTCAATTACCATTAGTGCCACATCCTGGTCTCCCCATGAGCCAGGTTTCTCCTATGATGAATTTTTTCCAGTAGCAGGTTAACCAGCCCATGTATCAGCCACAACCGAATAGCTTCCCTGCCTATTTGTAGAACTTTGAAGTGTTGCATCAGTCTATGGGATCTGCTACGACGCCCGTCCCTCCTCAGAGTAATCCAAGCCAACCCCCTTATGTAGATCCAAATAAAGAAAGGATTGATGAAATGGCTGAGCAAATAAAGAAGCTGAACCTAGAGGTGACCTACTTAAGGAATCAAAACAACCAATTACAAGCTACTCAGAAGAATATACAATCCAATCAGAATAGGGAATTTTCACAAGGGCAGAATTTTGACAGAGGACAGCGTAATGAGAGGATTCTACAATGACAGAGGATATAATCAGGATAGGAGTTACAACAATGACAGAGGCTACAATAATGATAGGAGACAAAATTTTGATATAGGACAAGGTAGTGGATCAGGATTTGATAAGAGGCAATCACAGGGACAGAGCAGAATGTGGAATACGAGACCTAATAATGGAGGAGTCTCCACCCCATTGGATCAACCAGTTAATCAAACTATCAACTAGGTTGCAAATCATCCAGTCAGTCAAGACAACCTGCCCAGTGGTGTATATTTGGCCAAAGCTGCTCTGTCGAGGTGGTGTAGGCTTCATAAGACAAGCCAACACTCAGAATTAGAATGTCCAGAGTTCCAAACCGTAGCTTCCATTTTCTAGTATGAGGTGGAGAATAATGCAAATGGGCAGGAGATTGTTCCCTCCAGCCCTTATGATTCTCCTGTGTTGGTGTTAAATCACGCTCCCTTCCCAGCAAGTAAGAAAAATGTACCAGAGGAGGAATCTGATTCTCAGGAGGGGAAAACAGATCAAATTTGTAATGGGGATGAAATGGATCAGTTATTCAATGAAGAAACAATGAATGATAATGGCCCCTCAATCAGGAAGAAGCTTATGTTGAAGATGTACAAATGTTCCAGAGGCGAGGTTTAAGAGATATGCCTCATAGGCGCCCACAGGCTGGGGGACCCTTTACCACTTCTATTCCTCCGAATAATTTCAATACCCCTCCAGATCCCAATGCTAGTAATAATCCATCCTATCCTCATGTGTCAAGGCAATACCTTTCAAAGGAAAGACAAGTTCAAACTGACCCACAGAAGGAAAAGGCTATTCAAGCAGGAAGAGACAAGGTGGAGGAACCTTCTAGGGAGGCTTCCACTGATATGAATGAGGAGCAAATGGCTTCATATGTCGCGGAGGAGTTCAAGAAATTAAAGGTAAATCTTTCAGCATTTGAGTTATTAAGGTTCCCTCCCATTAGGAAGGCAGTTTTAGGTACTTATGATGCACATCCTGTGTCTTTGGGCAAACCTTCTAATGAGCATAGCAGGAAGATTTCTAGTTCTCAGCCTATGAAAATACAAGATCAGACACACCCTCGGACTGACTTTCCCCCTGGGGACAAAGGAAAAGAAAAGGACAAGACTCAAGTGGCTCAAGTAGATACTCAGCCAACTTTGTTCCAAGGGAAGATGGAAACCCCGTCATTTCTGATCTCTGTGCGCATATTTGGTAAGAATCTACATAATTGTTTACTAGATTCTGGTGCTTCCACCAATGTTATGCCATTTGGAGTTTGTAGAGCTTTAGGAATTACACCTGCTGACTCTCAGAAGAAGGTAACTCAATTGGATAGAACTGAAGTAAATGTGGTGGGAGAACTAAACATGATTCACATGTAGATAGCTTCTGACCCAAGGATTCAACAGGTTATCAATATTCAGGTAGCTGATATCCTTGATGCGTATGGTTTGATTTTAGGAAGAGATTTTACTAACGCTTTGAATGGTTGTGTCTACTGATCACTCTCACATGTGGCTTTCCTAGAAAGAAGTGCCCAATCAGATTAGAATTGAGAGAGAGCCAAGAATAAAATACATGATTACAGAATACCAAAAGACTTCAACAGAAGTTCTGATATCAGAAGTTGGCATGGGAAATTATATGTTGTTGAAATAGTATGAGGAGTCAGACTCAGAGGAGGTATTGATGCTACACACGATGCCTATTGATGCAGAAATAGGATCCAACCATGTTACTATTTTGACAAAATCAATGGAGGAAAAAGAGGAAACCGAAGATAATTAGATCAGCCTATTAGACAGTTTCCAAGAATTTATCAAGCAGTGTGTTGAAAATCAAAGGCACCTAGGTAGAAGGACAAGCTTTGAAGAATTACTCTTACCAAATTGGTGTAGAGTTCATAATGCTTCACATTCAGAGTTGGAGTGTTGTTTATGCCAAACAGTAGTAGAAAAAGTGCATATATGTATGAATCCAACCCAGGCAATTAAAACAGATATACAAAACCCTCAGGAAGAATATCGAGAAAAGAAGTTTGTGTCATCTAAAAAACCATCTAGCAATATTAAGCCGAAGGATGTGATGAAGAAGACTACAGTTGCTGAGTGTTGGACACTCAGATTCGATGGATCTAAATCCAAACATGGAGCTGGGGCAGGATTCGAATTGATCGGTCCAAAAGGTAAAAATTTCTTTGCAGCCCATAGACTTCAATTTCATTGTAAAAATAATGTAGCGGAGTATGAAGCGTTGATTCATGGACTTCTTATGACACTTAAGAAGAAGGTTAAAATTCTGCAAGTTTTCAGTGATTCTGAGTTAGTAATTAAGCAAGTGAGGAGACAATATTCATGCCACGATAGGAGAATGACTAACTACAAGCATAGAGTGTGGGACTTCATTGAGGGATTTGATGCCTTCAATATTCAACTGATACCAAGACATAAGAATCAAACTGCAGATTCTCTGGCTCAGGCAGCAAGCACCTTGCAGCCTTTGTCTTTGTCAGGTTTGAAGAAATTCACTGTGGAATTAACTCCTGTGCCATCGATTCCAGATAATGTTACTAACTTCCAGGTGTTCGAAGATGACAAGCATATTCTGGATTTTATCACAAATACAGATGTTTTTGCCTCTCAAATCATTGATGAAACAGAGCTCTAGGAAGCAGAACTGGATTTAGAAGGAGTGATGAATCTAAAATCAAATACTATTCCAAGGGGAATGGTACAGTTGAATTTTTTTTTGATATAGATAAGATCAAAGATCAAGAACAAGAATCAAAGAAGGAGTCTATCAATGGACAGTGTGATACTTATAATATAGGAACTGAAGATAACACCAAGAACATTTTTATTGGCAAAGTATGCACTCCAGAAGAAAGACAAGGAATAATTACAGCATTGCGTAGCTTTCCCAATATAGTAGCCTGGAGTTATGAGGACTTGAAAACTTATGATACATCGATCATAACTCATACTATCCCCCTGAAGCCAGGTGCCAAGCATTTTAGGCAAAGGAATAGACCAATTAATGCATTATTGGAGCCAATCATACAGAAAGAAGTCCAGAAGTTACTGTCTGCCAGAATTATATTTCCTATTAGGCATTCAACATGGGTGGCAAACCTAGTCCCAGTAAGGAAAAAGAATGGTGAAATCAGACTCTGTGTTGATTTCAGGAATTTGAACAGATCCTCAGAAAAAGACAACTATCCAGTCCCTTCATTGGATGAAGTACTTCAAGTAGTTAATGGATCTTAGATGATGTCCTTTTTAGACGGTTATTTAGGGTACAACCAAGTAATGGTTCACACGAGGATGCATAAGACCGCCACAACTAAATGGGGTACCTCGGCCTACAAAAGAGGATGCCTTTTGAACTCATTAATGGGATACATTTCATAGCATATGGATATTGCCTTCAAAAGATATCATTAATATAGGCAAATGCATCATTATTTATATGGATTCCACCATTTTTTCAAAAATAGAGGGGATCACATTTCAGATTTGCACAAAGTGTTTCAAAGGTGTAGGGAATTTGGCATATCCTTGAATCCTAAAAAGTGTATTTTTGGAGTAACAGAGGGAAAGTTGTTAGGACATGTGATATCAGAGAAGGGAATCGCTATTGATCTAGAAAGAGTGGAGGCCATACTGAAGATTCAACCACCTACTAGCAAAAAAGAGATGAAGTCTTTCTTTGGCAAGATCAACTTCGTCAGAAAATTCATCACTGGGTTTGCTAAAATTGTTAAGCCATTGAATGCAATGTTGAAGCAAGACGCTAAGGTCGAATGGACTATGGAAGCAAAGGAGGCATTTGCAAAAATCAAAAGAGCCATTGTTGATGCCCCAGTATTGGTAAGTCCTAATTACGTGAAACCTTTCTTCATCTATTCATTTGCTTCCTGCATCATCTTGCGGTAGTTGGATGTTAACCAAAAGTCCTGGCGAGGGAAACGAAAGCATCCCATTGTTTTATGAGTGTGCAATCTATTTAAAAAAGATGCTGAGTTGAAATATCCAAGTGTGGGAAAAGGTGTACGCGCCTTGGTTAGAGCAAGAAAGAAATCTCGTATTAATATATCCTCAGGAATAAGGTTTATGCAATTGTTCCAGACCCCGCAGTCAAGTTACTTCTGATGCAAAATGAGTTAGGAGAGCGTAGGGCTAAGTGGGTGACAATGCTACAAGAGTACGATATTGAAATCCAGCCCATGAAGTTAGTAAGAGGATAGGGACTTACTCAAACCATGGCCGAAATAGGCCCTGAACTAACTGTTTAGAATTATAACATTGAGGAGGTTTCCCCAGATGGCTAGTATGATGACATAGTTTATTATTTGTTGAACCAATGATCTCCAAGTCATCTTAATCTTGTTCAGAGGAGAGCCCTATGATTAAAGGTGACAGTTTCATGCTAAAGGGAGCTGTTCTGTACAAGAAAAATCATGAAGGAATTTATTTGAGGTGTCTTGGGAAATAGGAAGCTGAAAGGGTGATAAACGAATTTCATGAAAAGTATGGCACTGGCCATGGCTCTGCAATTGCTACAGCAAATAAGATCTTGAGGGAAGGATATTACTGGCCCACATTGTTCAAAGACGTCCACCATCATGTCAGGACCTGTCACACCTGTCAGACCGCTGCAACAAGGGAAATGTATGCAACACTTCCACTCCAACCGGTCACTGAGGTAAGGCCTTTTGCTCAGTGGGGTATGGATTTCATAGGCCCCATCAACCCACCATCTTCTGCAGGACACAGGTACATTCTCACTATTACTGATTATTTCACAAGATGGACTGAGGCTTTTTCTTGTAGGCAATGTACATCTGAGGTAGTGATTGATTTCTTAGAATCTGCTATTCTTAATCGATTTGGATGCCCTATTGTTGTTGTCTATGATAATGGTCCTGCTTTCGCATCTTTAAATTTTTCAAATTAGGCTTTCGATCATGGCATTATTGTGAAATTTGTGTCCAATTATTATCCTCAGGGTAATGGCTTAGCAGAGTCCTCTAATAAGAACTTATTGACTATCATCTGTAAGCTGTTAGAAAGGAACCCAAAAGACTGGCATACCCAGCTTCAGTTTGCCCTTTGGGCAGATCGTACAAGACTTAAGTCAAGCATCAGAACATCTCCTTATCACTTAGTATATGGTCTAGAGCCAGTATTCCCTATTCAACTCAAGATCCCAACTTTACAGTTTATAAATGAGTTTTATGATGAGGGGAACAGAAGGGAGGCTAGGCTAACAGAATTATTACACCTTGAAGAGAAACGAGATAATGCCCTTGAGAATTTTGCTAAACAACAGGGGGTAGTTAAAAGGTGGTTTGATAGAAGGGCTAAAGTCAAGGCCTTTAGAATTTCTGACCTAGTCCTATACTAGGATAAACCTCATGATCAAAAGGGGAACCATGGAAAGTTTGATAAATTGTGGCTTGGCCCATATCAGATTGCTGAAATACTTGGGGATAATGCCTTCCGTCTGAAGACTCTCACGGGAGAAGATATTCCACTGCTCGTCAATGGGCAATATTTGAAGCATTATTTCCAGTCCTGAGCTATTTTTAGCTCCCTGCTTTGTATATAGTTAGTTTAGGTTGTTTTTTTTTGCTTTTCTGCTTTGGTTAGAATAGGTTTCCTTTCGGTTTGTTTGTTTTGTTTCGGTTAGTGTAGGTTTGCTTTGCTTTGTTTGTTTTGGTTTGTGTTGCTCTTGCTCTCGGTTCCTTCTCCTTTTGGGGATCCCTGGTTGCACTTGTATGACAGTGGTGACAAAGTAGGTCTGATGTTCTTGGTATTTATTTTGTAAACTCTAATCATCCGTTCAGGGCATTATGGTATGAATTTCCTACCCAATGTCACTTATCCTTGTGCTGAGGCAAAGGGTTTTCTAGTCAGCTTGAACAGGAATACATTAGGGTCTCATATTTTAAATTAAAGATACTTGAAGTTGCATAAGGTCCTTATGAAGTTTGAACAAGTGAAAAATTCTTTTTCTGCTCTAGTGCCTCTGTGGTTCTCATCCCTAAGTGTGAACTTCATTGTTCACAGGTTGAAGCGAAAACAGTGAAAAGATAACCTCGAAAATACATATTGAAGATTAAAAAGGTTTGAATTCAACTTATCAGGGGGATCTGGATATCTCTATCGGGGCTATAGACGCCTATCTAGCAGTAGAGCTATGTTCAGGAGAATCATAGCGATAACCTCGTCGGGGCTATGGACGCTTGACTGGCAGTGAGGCTCTATCCAGGTTACTTTTAGAGTATGAAACTTTATGTAGCTTGTTCATACCAAGTTTGGTTCCTGTTGTAACTAAAGGAGGATAATGAATGCATTTGCACACACTTTGACCCTCGTGTAGGAAAGTTTGGATGACTAGAGGCTTCTTTGTTTTAACATGGGTGTTGGCAGGATAGGTGAGTTGAAACCATAAGTTTTCGGTTCTTGATTCCAGTTTTTCATCGAAATGCTCAGGAGCATTTTTCCAGTGGAGTCACCATTTGTTGTGCAGTTTTGCACACACGCCCCACCTGGAGTGGGGACCCTCTTTTCGTGATGTCTTTTGACCTTTGGTTTTATGAGATTTGTTTCTTAAGGTCTTGAGATATTGGTCTTACTGGTTTTGGTCTTGACTTGAGGCTTGAATTGGTTAAA